>SJYC01034612.1:0-16122 GCA_006408675.1 Madoqua kirkii
TAACTTTCTTGAGTAAAAATACTATTTATTCATTTAGAGAATATCAAGTAAAAAATTTTATGGCATTATACTTATTATCATTCTAGTCCTGACTCCTTGAGAGTCATTTCTACAGGAGGGAATTAAGTTTTTTATTTTAATCATAGCAGGCATATATTCTGATGTGACTGGGTATAATAGGCTACATGATTTAATTACTCATTCATTAAATATACTGAGTACATTATACAGTAAATTACAGTAAAGAGTAGTAATGGAAATGAGTATGTAAAGAAAGCTCAGTCTAGTAAGAGTTCATTGGAATACATCGTTAATGAGTCTAAGAACACAGGTTCTTAGGCTGGTAGTTGGCATGGCATGGAAATAAATCCTAGTCTATAACCATTGACTAGAACTTACATCATGCCAAACCCTGAGCCGTGGAATGTGTCCTGTGTGGCATGTATGGCGTGACTGAGGCATTTGTAAACTGAGTCTTGAAGTGTTTGAGCACTCACCAGTCATGGGCTGTTCAGTGAAAAGTTGTTCATTGATCTTTTTTCTCTGTTCTGATTTCCCATCTCGATCGCTTTTTAACTGGCGAATTTTGTACTTTTGCATTAACATAAACAGACTGATGATTTATGCTATACTCTGTGGGTGGTTTTCTGTGTTCCAGAGACATTGGTCTCATTTCCAACATATAGGAGATAATTGCTATGATGGTGGCAATGACCCATAAGAAGAAAGAAATTAGTGATGCTTGACAGAGGGGGTGTGATTTCAGGGGGAAAGTTACTGAGTAGGTGAAAGTGAAGGGGACCCAGGGCAGCAGTGGAGAGAACAAAGACGGTTCATCTATGAGAACAGAGACTGCATGGTTGTGGGGGGCTGATGCCTTGGCACTGGAAGTGTGTCTGTTTCTGTTCTGCTGCCATCAGGTAGACGTGGTCAGCGTGTTCTGAGCTGCAGCCTATTTGAAGTCTGAAAAGCTGGAGGTGGAGAGGGAAAGGCATTGGATATGATGGATGTAAGAAAATGACTAAAATGATGGATACTGGAATTGATGCTGAGTGACAAGGGATGAAAGACAGGAAAATTGATGGGAACAAAGGATTCACAGAGCGAATAGCTATAGTGGCTGATAGCATGAGACCCATGTGCTTAAATCAGGAATTTGAAAGCAATTATTGTTAATGTTGAGACCTTGGTTATGACTCTGGTAAGTAAGGTCAAATCAAGAAAAGAGAGAAAGATCATTGTTGACTGTGAAAGCTGCTCTGCAGATTAGGGGCTCAAATCCCCATCACTAGAGAGGAGAGGCCCAAGGCTGCCCTGTGACTGCAAGAAATGCAAATATGTTTGCTTCCCATTTGCCTGAGAGTAGTCATCTGATCCTCATTTTCTTGCCTTTTTTTTTTTAATTGTTCCAATGATGGGCTGTAGTTTTAGATAAGAATTTACATTTACTTGCTCTAAGTAATCTTGATCTGTATATTTTATCTTAAATCAATATGTATGCTACTTTGCTCTTAAGAAAACCATGACTTTCCTAAAACTGTACCTGTTTTAAAATATATTTTTTTCTTTCTCTTCAGTTGATCAGTGTTTAATTTGACCATCATATGCTTTCAAAGCTGGTATCTAAAGGGTCTTCTTCTATAAGCTAGAAAAACCATGGGGGCTTTTGTTAACTATTTTTTAAAATTGAAGTAGAGTTAATTTACAATATTGTATTACTTTCAGGTATAGAGCAAAGTGATTCAGATATATATTATTGACATATCTTTTTTCAGGTCCTCTTCCATGGAGTGCTTCTTAAAAACCTTTAGATTTTTGAAAAACCTTTAGAGCTGATATAGTTTATTGATCTTTATAAATTATTATGGTACAGATAAATGTGTTTTTGGTAATGATTCTACCAATGAAATATGTCTAACAATGAACAGATTAAATAGAAAATTCTAAGTACAGAACAGTAAATGCAAATATGTTATACTGTATTTATTTAATAGTGTTTATCACATGCCGACTATGTGCTTTCCCTGGGCAATACACAGATTTGGAGTATTATTGCTTTCAAGTGTAGCAATGAAGCTAGAAATATAAGACAAATGCATATAAAAAGTTATCAGATTTTTTTTAACTGTGGGTGAATTACTTATCTGTTGGTTTTTGACTGTGGCAGGTCTCTGTTGCTGCGCGGGGCTTGCTCTGGTGCAGTGAGCGGGGCCCACGCTCCGGGTGCTCTCTGTTGGCCTCTCATCGCAGCGGCCTCTCCGGTTTTGGAGCTCGGGTTCTGGAGCACACAGGCTTCAGTAGTGTCTGAAGAGCACTGGCTCAGCAGTGGTGGCCACGGGCTTAGTTGCCCAGAGGCATGTGGGATCTTCCCAGATCAGGGATAGAACCTCTCTCTCCCGCACTGGCAGGTAGACTCTGCCACTAAGCCACCACCAGGGGAGACCTGTGGGTGGAGTTTTAAGAAAACACTCTCGTCAATATATTCTAAAATTCCAAATGGTTTGTAACAATAAACATATTCTTAAATTGATTGTGTTTATAACTGTAGAGGCTCTGTTGCTACAGTAACTTCTCCTGTTCTTTAAATTCCACAAGGATTAAAGATATTATTGCTTTCAAAGAAATTTTTTACTATCATGATTTAGGATATTGGTAATTTTTAAGTAATAAAACAGGATTATTTTGCTTTTAATCATTTTTGTTATATTTAATGTAGAAAAGTAAGAGTAGAGGCATTTCTGAGCTCCCAGTACGGGCAAAACTACTGCAGAGTATTTTGCATATGTCTCTGAACCCCCCTCCCACCTCTCTCCCCCGCCCATCCCTCTGGGTTGTCCCAGGGCATTTGCTTTGAGTGCCCTGTTTCTGTCTCTTATACACATCTTCATGATTTAGGATATTGGTAATTTTTAAGTAATAAAACAGGATTATTTTGCTTTTAATCATTTTTGTTATATTTAATGTAGAAAAGTAAGAGTAGAGGCATTTCTGAGCTCCCAGTACGGGCAAAACTACTGCAGAGTATTTGCATATGTCCAAATCATATGCAGGTGCTAAAAAAGTATTTAAAAATATTTATCTTACATAAAATCTAAAAATTCTGGATCATTTACATTGACTCATGTGTTAAGATAGCATGCCTTTATTTTTACTAAGAGTCTACATTTTTATAGCTTTAAAATTATATAGCTCTGTATAACAATAGTATTATTGGGAAGGAGTACATTATAAAATGCTTAGTTAATTGGTATCTTTCCAGTACTGCATAACACTGCAGAATTTCTCAGTGTTAATCGTGTCCCTGTGATCTGCAACAATAGTTTCTGATTACACAATGTGGAAAATGACCTATGTAACTAATCAGTTTCCAAAGTATATTTTGGGAAAATATTTTATGAAACTAATGATGAAATTATCATCCATGAAAAAAGAGGAAATTAAAGCACCTTTAGGAAAGGTCAAGAAGATGGAGAAGGATTATCTGCAAAGACTAGTGAACTTTATATTCATTTAGTCAGAGAAGAAAAGGATTAGATCATACTGACATGAGTGGAACTTTCTCCATGTATCAAAATTAAAATGAGAATTATTTGATTGATAATTTTAAAATTTATTTCTTTTTAGCCAGCTATAGATTGAAAGTTTTTTTAAAAAGGGACAGGGGTCATGACTTTACTCTTTTTTCATTTCTAGAACAGGAGCTGTGTTAGGGGCAGTGAATGAACTGGGTCTGGGTAGGTGATACAGCTAATAACAAGGAAAGGGAGGAGCCTGGAGTCAGCAAGGATCAGAAAGCCTTATAGATATAACATGTCCAGTAAGGGAGCCAGTTGTAGCTGCAGTGACCACATGGGTATATAGTCTTCCAGCAGGGCAAAGAAAGCAAGCATGTAGTTTAAGTAGAGGTCTGGAGTTTCAACTCAGGAGGAAAGGGGTGGTCATGTGGCACCAGACTGATAGGATCAGCTAGGCTTGAAACAAGTCTATTTGGATCCTGGATCCTTTGAATCACAAAAATGATGATTGAAACGGGAGATCAAGGAGGAAAGAGCTCATAAACTATTTGTGTTAGATTTGGGAAATTAATGCTGGAGGTTTTAGTGATGGCTGGATAACTCTGCAAGTGTGGATCCGCTGTCTGCCTCCCTTCTTCTGTGCTCCCTCGTTTGTATTCTAGTCTTGCCTGTAAGTTATTTTGAGTTCTTTTTTCTAAAGCTTAATTTTCTCCTTAACATTTTACTTTGTAACTCTTCTCAAGACACATATGTACTCATCCATCTTTTTAATAACCCCGGATTCTATTCTAAGCATTAATTCGTTGGTTGATGTCTGCTTAGTCTCTTTGAAGCTGTTATTTGTTCAGTTTTTAGGGGACTGAAGGCTATAATGGGAAAAATAAAAATGGACTAACACTTTACATGCTAAGTTAGAAGACAAGCTCTTAATAGATGGGGTTTTGTAACATGATATTATAGTGTCTGATGTGTCTTTCATATTTTTTATTAGAATTCATTGTTATTAGTATGTGAAATCACACTAAATATTTTAAATGTGGTATTTTAATAGTTTTAAGTAATCTTTCCATTATAAAATGATTCGTGCATATTGAGAAAAGTTTAAAAAACTCAAAATGGAGTAAAGGTGTAGATTTTATTTGAGGATAACACTGCAGTTAGAGATTGTTGCTGTATTTGGGAGGATTTCCTTCTTAGATTTTTTTATATGACTATATAATTATTTGTGCACATTTTTGTTTTTCTTTATGTTTTATACTTTTTACATTTAATATTATATCAAGTATTTTTATATCAGTAAATATTTTAGAATGTTTTTTCTAATGGTTATATAAGTAGATGCACTGGGAATTATTTAATATTATAATTTCATTTAACTTTTTTCTTATTAATTGGGCTCTTCAATTGATTCCATTTTCTCAGACTGAAAAAAAATGACATGTCATACTTTCTTGTACATAAATCATTGGGTCAACTTTGACAGAGGCTGCCTGAATCTGCAGAATTTCTCAGTGTTAATCGTGTCCCTGTGATCTGCAACAATAGTTTCTGATTACACAATGTGGAAAATGACCTATGTAACTAATCAGTTTCCAAAGTATATTTTGGGAAAATATTTTATGAAACTAATGATGAAATTATCATCCATGAAAAAAGAGGAAATTAAAGCACCTTTAGGAAAGGTCAAGAAGATGGAGAAGGATTATCTGCAAAGACTAGTGAACTTTATATTCATTTAGTCAGAGAAGAAAAGGATTAGATCATACTGACATGAGTGGAACTTTCTCCATGTATCAAAATTAAAATGAGAATTATTTGATTGATAATTTTAAAATTTATTTCTTTTTAGCCAGCTATAGATTGAAAGTTTTTTTAAAAAGGGACAGGGGTCATGACTTTACTCTTTTTTCATTTCTAGAACAGGAGCTGTGTTAGGGGCAGTGAATGAACTGGGTCTGGGTAGGTGATACAGCTAATAACAAGGAAAGGGAGGAGCCTGGAGTCAGCAAGGATCAGAAAGCCTTATAGATATAACATGTCCAGTAAGGGAGCCAGTTGTAGCTGCAGTGACCACATGGGTATATAGTCTTCCAGCAGGGCAAAGAAAGCAAGCATGTAGTTTAAGTAGAGGTCTGGAGTTTCAACTCAGGAGGAAAGGGGTGGTCATGTGGCACCAGACTGATAGGATCAGCTAGGCTTGAAACAAGTCTATTTGGATCCTGGATCCTTTGAATCACAAAAATGATGATTGAAACGGGAGATCAAGGAGGAACAGAGCTCATAAACTATTTGTGTTAGATTTGGGAAATTAATGCTGGAGGTTTTAGTGATGGCTGGATAACTCTGCAAGTGTGGATCCGCTGTCTGCCTCCCTTCTTCTGTGCTCCCTCGTTTGTATTCTAGTCTTGCCTGTAAGTTATTTTGAGTTCTTTTTTCTAAAGCTTAATTTTCTCCTTAACATTTTACTTTGTAACTCTTCTCAAGACACATATGTACTCATCCATCTTTTTAATAACCCCGGATTCTATTCTAAGCATTAATTCGTTGGTTGATGTCTGCTTAGTCTCTTTGAAGCTGTTATTTGTTCAGTTTTTAGGGGACTGAAGGCTATAATGGGAAAAATAAAAATGGACTAACACTTTACATGCTAAGTTAGAAGACAAGCTCTTAATAGATGGGGTTTTGTAACATGATATTATAGTGTCTGATGTGTCTTTCATATTTTTTATTAGAATTCATTGTTATTAGTATGTGAAATCACACTAAATATTTTAAATGTGGTATTTTAATAGTTTTAAGTAATCTTTCCATTATAAAATGATTCGTGCATATTGAGAAAAGTTTAAAAAACTCAAAATGGAGTAAAGGTGTAGATTTTATTTGAGGATAACACTGCAGTTAGAGATTGTTGCTGTATTTGGGAGGATTTCCTTCTTAGATTTTTTTATATGACTATATAATTATTTGTGCACATTTTTGTTTTTCTTTATGTTTTATACTTTTTACATTTAATATTATATCAAGTATTTTTATATCAGTAAATATTTTAGAATGTTTTTTCTAATGGTTATATAAGTAGATGCACTGGGAATTATTTAATATTATAATTTCATTTAACTTTTTTCTTATTAATTGGGCTCTTCAATTGATTCCATTTTCTCAGACTGAAAAAAAATGACATGTCATACTTTCTTGTACATAAATCATTGGGTCAACTTTGACAGAGGCTGCCTGAACCACTCCAGTACTCTTGCCTGGAAAATCCCATGGATGGAGGAGTCTGGTAGGCTGCAGTCCATGGGATCGCTAAGCGTCGGACACGACTGAGCGACTTCACTCTCACTTTTCACTTTGATGCATTGGAGAAGGACATGGCAACCCACTCCAGTGTTCTTGCCTGGAGAATCCCAAGGACGGCGGAGCCTGGTGGGCTGCTGTCTACGGGGTTGCACAGAGTTGGACACAACTGAAGCAACTTAGCAGCAGCCTGGAGCAAAGTTTTAAGAATGACTTTAAAAGCATTTGCAAACACTCTGAGAAAATCTGTCATAATTAATTACTTATAAGAGCCACAGGCAGGATATATGAAGCAGGAACTCCTGGGGTATCACCCTATACAGTGTTTGTGTGGAAAGGAAAATTAACAAACAGAATATTCTAGAGGGAGTAAATGGGAAGAACATATTTAGTGTTCAGAGCAACTGAACCAAATATGGTAGAAACAGTCAAAATAAACATAGGAATTATAGCAGGACGAGGAAACACTGTTAAATAGAATCTCAAAATGCAAAAAGAGTTCTTTAAAAGCATGGATATTAAATTTCTTTAAATTTTACATTTCAATAAAATATATACTACATGTTTCTTTAAAATGTTTATGTGCAACTTATTTTATCAGATATGTAATTGATGACCTTTTTAAAAAATTAATTGATTCATTTTCATTGGAGACTAATTACTTTACAGTATTGTGGTGGTTTTTACCATACATTGGCATGAATCAGCCACGGGTGTACATGTGTCCCCCATTCTGAACCCCCCTCCCACCTCTCTCCCCCGCCCATCCCTCTGGGTTGTCCCAGGGCATTTGCTTTGAGTGCCCTGTTTCTGTCTCTTATACACATCTTCATGATTTAGGATATTGGTAATTTTTAAGTAATAAAACAGGATTATTTTGCTTTTAATCATTTTTGTTATATTTAATGTAGAAAAGTAAGAGTAGAGGCATTTCTGAGCTCCCAGTACGGGCAAAACTACTGCAGAGTATTTTGCATATGTCCAAATCATATGCAGGTGCTAAAAAATACCTCTCTCCCCCGCCCATCCCTCAGGGTTGTCCCAGGGCATTTGCTTTGAGTGCCCTGTTTCATGCATCGAGCTTGCACTGGTCTATGATGACTTTTCTTTGGTGATTATTTTGTGAATATTTCTATTTATGACCAAAGAAATTGAAACTTAAAAAATGAGTTTGCTTGCTTGCTTAGTCTTGCTCAGTCACGTCCAACTCTGTGAGACCCCAGGGACTGTAACCCACCAGGCTCCTCTGTCCATGGGATTCTCCAGGCAAGGATACTAGAATAGGTTGCTATTTCCTCCTCCAAGGAATCTTCCCGACTCAGGGATTAAGCCAATGTCTCCTGTGTTTCCTGCATTACAGGCAGATTCTTGACCCTCTGAGCCATCTGGGAACCATATAAGGAATTGCTGTAGAATTGAAATGAGCAGTTAGCTTGGTTTTCTCTGTGACCACAGTTTTCCTGAGGTCAAATTAAATGTTGCCTGTGCCTTTCTTGCTTTTATTTAACTCAGAAAAGGGAGTTGGGTCATTTCATATCAACTTGACTTGTGATATATTTTTGGAATCTGAAAGAATCATTAATGAGACTCCAACAGACAGACTGACAAAGGTCCATATTGTCAAAGCTGTGGTTTTTCTAGTTGTCATATATGGATGTAAAAGTTGGACTATAAAGAAGGCTGAGCATTGAAGAATTGGTGCTTTCAAGTTGTGGTGCTGGAGGAGACTCTTGAGAGTCCCTGGGACAGCCAAAAGATCGAACCAGTCAATCCCTAAAGGAAATCTACCGTGAAATATTCGCTGGAAGAACTGATGCCGAAGCTGAAACTCCAGTACTTGGCCTCCTGATGCAAACAGGCGACTCACTGGAAAAGACCTTGATGCTGAGAAAGATTGGGGGCGAGAGGAGAAGCGGGTGATAGAGGATGAGATGGTTAGATGGCACCACTGACTCAGTGGACATGAGTTTAAGCAAGCTCCAGGACATAGTGGAGGACAGAGTAGTCTGGCATGCTACACTCCATGGGGTCACAAAGAATTGTCTGAACAACAACAAGAAAACAGACATACTTCAGTGAATTTATGTAGCTCAGGGTTAGTGTCTGTAGTGAAAAGGTGGGGTGATGGGAGTCCCAGGGGTTAAATACCATAGCATCACTTTCCTGGAACGTTCCTGTTTCTCAGAGTCAGTGGTCTGCACTGACATTATCTGTGGTGTGCATCGGTAACACAGGTAAACATGCCCCAGGCAGCCCATCGATCATGTTTAAGTTGCTGTTGTTCGACTGCAGTCATTGAAGGAATGTGCAGGTTCATGCCCTGGGCTCTAAATGAGCCTGCTGTCTAGTGGCTGCCAGGGAAAAGTGAAGACCAGCCTCCTCCTTTTTCACTAATGGCAGGTTTTGACTTTCACATTCTACTCATGGCCTCCAGGACCAGGTGCTTAATAAATAGGAGAAAGAAGGACCCAGTATCAATGCGACCAAAACAAACAACCAAAAATCACTTAGGACAAGTAATCGTCAACATTTCTGTAGCGAATACTAGCTAGTTCTATTCACCAAGTCAGCAGATTTTTTAAAAATTTTGTTGGAGGGTATAGCTGCTTTACAAGTTGCATTAGTTTCTGCTGTATAGCAAGGTAAATCAGTTATGCATATGCATATATCCCCTCTCTTTTGGATTTCCTTTCCATTTAGGTCACCACAGAGCACTGAGTAGAGTCTTCTGTGCCATACAACCAGTTCTCAGTAGTGATCTATTTTATACAAGTCAATAGATTTAGTTATCTGAGGTGCATTTTGCAGCTTACACCTCCTGGAGGAAAAAGTTATGTTCAGAATTTAAAATTAGATTACAGAAAAGTCTATTTAAGGTGGTCCCATAGTTATTGGCAAGTCCAAGCAATTCCATGAGCAGCTGGACATGGCCGTCTCTTATGTTCTGAGTGGCAGGATTCTGAGGTATCAACCAGACTAGGTTGCTTCAGTTGTATCCAACTCTTTGAGACCCCATAGACTGTAGCCCACAGGGTTCCTCTGTCCATGGGATTCTCCAGGCAAGAATACTGGAGTGCATTGCCATTCTCTTCTCTAGGGGATCATCCCAACCCAGGGATCGAAACCCCATCTCTTGCGTCTTCCTCATTGGGAGGTGGATTGTTTGCCACTAGCACCTTCTGGGCAACCAACCAAGGGTCTTTAAATCTTTGAGTGGATTGCAAGCCTCTGCAGGACAGTTGTGGGCCTGCTGGCCAGCACTCATGCCCACCACCTCTACAGCACTGGAGCCCTCCACCCAAACAAAAGATCAGCTTTGAACCTAACCCCTTAGCTAGCACAGGTGCTTTTACAAAATAATACCATTCACTCCAACTACTGGTCAGAGACCTGCAGTTGCCTGTTATAGACCTGGAAGCCAGAAGCAGTTTACGCTTAAAATAAATAATCTAGAATGTAAATTCTCTTAATTTGGGAGCTCTGCTGAGGTCAGGAACAGCACCTCAGTCCTTCACAGTAATACTTTCCAAGAGTGTGGCTTTCATAATGCTGAAGAATTGATGCTTTTGAACTGTGATGTTAGAGAAGACTCTTCAGAGTCCCTTGGACTGCAAGGAGATCCAACCAGTCCATCCTAAAGGAAATCAGTCCTGAATATTCATTGGAAGGATTCATGCTGAAGCTGAAACTCCAATTCTTTGGCCACCTGATGTGAAGAGCTGACTCATTGGAAAAGACCCTGATGCTGGGAAAGATTAAGGGTGGGAAGAGAAGGGGATGACAGAGGATGAGATGGTTGGATGGCATCACTGACTCAATGGACATGAGTTTGAGTAAACTCTTGGAATTGGTGATGGACAGGGAGGCCTGGCTTGCTGCATGGGGTCACAAAGAGTCAGACACGACTGAGAAACTGAACTGAACTGAAGTGAATGAAGTGACTCCGCCTTTAGGGGGAGTTGTTATTGTTGTTTAGTGACTAAGTCATGCCCAACTCTTTGTGACCCCATGCGGTGCAGCCCACAAAGCCCCTCTGTCAGTGGGATTTCCCAGGCAAGAATCCTGGAGTGGTTTGCCATTTTCTTCTCCAGGGTCTCCTGCATTGGCCCGCAGGTTCTTTACCACTCAATCCCCAGAGAAACCCTTAGGGAGAAAAGAAATTACTATCCTGGGAGCTTGTCTGGGTTCTATGGAAGACTGAGATTCAAAACCTTTTGCACACTGTTGTCATATGATTTAACAAAAGTGAAATATTTTAGTATTAGAGATATAGTACTATTATTGTAGGAATTATAGTTCAGATGCTTATTTTCTGAAAAACATCTAAGTTTACGGATTAATTTATGAGATGGATAAATTTATGGTTGTGATCAGGTTTTCTCTCTTTCCTGTGTCCCCAGCACCCAGAGAACGTGCTTAACATTTTTGTGTTAAGGATGTGCATTCATGAATAAACTTAGAGTATTTTCCTGTTCTGTCATAGTGCAGAAGTGATCGCTTCATCTAATGGTGATGGAAGCCGTTAGTTTAGCTGTGTGGCTCAGGGATCCCGTCGGCGTTGTTCAGCTGATCATGTCTTCCCATCCTTTTCTGAATGGCTTGTTGCATCTGTGTCTTCCCCTGTGGGCTACCTGCATATTGTTTCAGAATTAGCCCATTTACTCTGATGAATCCCAGGCCCCCAAATTGCAGTTTTCTCTATAAACAACCCAAACTGAAACTCGTTTAACCAGGTGGAGTGAGATATTTTCAATTTGAAATGAGGCATGTTAACTGAAACATAACCTCCACTCCTGAAATATATAGGTGTTGTCTTTTTTCTGGGCTTCCCTGGTAGCTCAGACAGTGAAGAGTCAGCCTGCAGTGCGAGAGACTTGGATTCAATCCCTGGGTCAGGAAAATCCCCTGGAGAAGGGAATGGCTGCTCACTTCACTATTCTTGCCTGGAGAATTCCATGAACAGAAGAACCTGGAGGGCTTAGTTCATGGGGTTGCAGAGTGTTAGACAAAAATCTTTTTTCTTGAACTAAACTTGTGTGCCTTATTTCATCTAAAAAGCCATCAACTCCCCTGTTAGAACATGAATCAGCAGCTTTACTCATAAAAAAACACACAAACATCTAATTCCTTTTGTTTCTATGCAGTTATACCAAGTTCCTCATATTTGTTGGAAAACATACTTTTCCCAGAGGACAGAGCAATCCAACTACTATAATCATCTGGTGGTCTCATATTTCCTTTCTGTTTAGGAGGTTTTTCACCATTTCACACCTGATGGAACTCAATATGGTCATTTTAAAATCTTCTGATTATTGCAGATTTTGACACGTGTTGTTCTGTATGTTTATTTTGAATGTTTGTGTAATGATGGTATGCCATATGTATTGCATATGTGTGGGGCTTTTTGTTTTGGGCTTTTTAATGTATTTGTATAAGATACATCATGTCTTTTTTTAAATAAAATTAAAAATTTTAATTGAAGTATTGTTGATATACAGTGTGTTAATTTCAGATATACAGCTAAATGATTCAGTTATATATATATCTAGTATATCTGATTTACATATGCTATGTATATCAATTATATATATGTCGTTTTCCAGATGTGTATTCTTTTTCAGATTCTTTTCCCTTATGGCTTATTACAAAATACTGAGTACGGTTCCCTGTGCTATACAAGAGGTCCCCGTTGTTTATCTGTTTTATATATAATGATATGGGGGCAGTTGCTCACTCGTATCTGACTCCTCCTGGCCCCATGGCCCCTGTAGCCCACCAGGCTCCTCTGTCCGTGGGATTCTCCGGAGTGGAAATGCTAGAGTGGGTTGCCATCCCTACTCCTGAGACTCTTTCTAACCTGGGCATCAAACCTGTGATAACTGCATCTCCTGCATTGCGAGGCAGAATCTTCACTACTCTCGCCACCTGGGAAGCCCATATATGCTAGTGTGGGCTTAGCCTAACAAAGCTCCTAATTTATCCCTCCTTTCATCATGAGCTTCTTTATATGCACTTTTCTGGACACATAAGACTCTTACTGGCCCACAACTTTATAGAAGAATAATTTCAGTCTTATCTATGGGTTACAGGAAGTAGTCTTCGTATAAAAATGTTCTAAGGATTTCTTATAAGAAATGCAGCAGTCATAATCATAAGTGCTGTTGTTGCAAATCCCTTATTATGTCCCCAACTCATGTGAAGGTTTATTTTGCAGCATTTTCTCAGGGGAAAACTTTGCAAGTGAAGATGGCCTTAAAACACTTCATGGAAACATAAAATTGGGATAGACTTTAATGTCAACTTCAGAAGTGAACAGGTTGTTCTTGTGAGAAATATGGACCCTATATAAATGTTGCCTCATGGTGAATTAAAACAGATGGCAATATATTGACCCTTAAAAAGTGTCTACAACACTATTTCCCCTCTCTTTGACCTTCTTCTGATGTGAGTCTAACACTCTCTCCCATTGATAAATGGGCTCAATATTCCCTGTCCTTCACTTTGTTGGGACCCGAGACTAGGGTGGAAGTGACACTGAATTCTAAGACTGAGCATTAAGGGTGGTACACCTTCTCGTGGTTCTCTCGGGATCCTCATTCTTAGAGACCAGTCACCGTAAAGTGGATGTGGCTGGGTGCAGAAATGCTCAGCCCCTGAGCGCATAGCCATGTCTGAACTTCTGGCCGACATCAGTGGCAACCTGCCAGCCTTCCCAATGAGCCATCTACTGTTGAGTCCCCTGGCAAGGGGCCCAGGCTGCAGACTGACACTTGGACACCGATGACCAAGATAAAGCACTGTGGTTTCAAGCCCGGTTGGGGCTGGTTTGCTACACAGCAGTAGATAACCAATGAGACATCTTCCTGTGCTTGTAAAACAGTCATTGTATTAGACCATCTGTATACTTTTCTCTGCTTCAAAGTCTTATGTTTCTATACATCCTGAGGTATCTTTAAAAGATTAGCTTATTGAATTATAACTCACAAGCCATACATTTTACCCATTTCGGTGGTGTTGTATATTCACAAAGTTGTACAGCCATTGCCACCATTTAATTTTGAAACACTTTTGTCCCCTCAAAGATAATTCCTGCACTATTAACCATCACTACCCACTCTCCTCAAACCTCATGGCCCTAGGAGACAATATATTTTCTGTCTTTATAGATTTTCCTATTCTGGCCACTTCATATAAATGTATCATCATTTGTGAACGGCTGCTTTCACAATTCCTAATGTTTCAAGGTTCACCCATATTGTAGTATGTATCTTTGTTTCACTCCTTTTTATTTCCAAATAATATTCCATTCTGTGGATATGTTTCATTTCACTTCCCATTCATCCGCTGATGAACTTTTGGGTTGTTTCTAGATTTTGGCTGTTGGGAATAATGTTGATATGAGTAGCTGTATATAAGCTTTGTCTAGACATGTATTTTTATTTCTCTTGGATGAATAACTAAAAAGGGAAATTGTTGGGCCATCTGATAACTCTAAGGTCAACATTTTGAGAAACTGCCAAACTGTACTGCAGAGAGGCTGTATCTACTGGAGCTTCCAGTTCTTCACATTCTGCAATCACTTGTTCTTGTCCATCTTATTTATTTGAGCCATTCTCATGGGCTGAGGCAACCTTCCAAAATGATTTGCTAGACCTGAACCTGAGGATACACACCAGACAATCCTATGGCAGATCGATAATATATTTTTAAATATAAGTATTATATTAAAAAATATTTAGCAATACATGTATACTGTAGACAAAAATAAGTTCCCAAACATGAATTGGTATAAGCCCCAGTATTTCTGGGGCAGCATTCTCAGTCCTGTAAAGAGCCCAGAAGCCAAGTCATATTAGTTTCAGATAGAAGAACTAAGATGTCTGGCTTGCAGACTATGGTTAGCGGGTGGGAGGGATGGGGTAAGACAGGAAGAAGAAGGACTTAAGAGCTGCCGTCATAACTTCTCTGGTAGTCCAGTGGCTAAGACTCCACGCTCCCATTTTAGTGGACCGAGGTTTGATTCCTGGTCAGGGAACTAGATCCCACATGCTGCAACTAAGATTTTGTGTGCCACAGCTAGAAGATACTACATGCCGGGACTAAAGATCTTGTATGTTGCAACAAAGATCAAAGATGCCACATGCTGGAACTTAAGGCCTGGCACATCCAAATAAAAATAATGGAAAAAAAAAAAAAAAAACCCAGAGCTGCCATCAAATATTTGTTATGGAAAAGTAGGAGGAAACACCTACTGAATAGGTTTTGTACATCTAAGAGAGCAAGAAAAAAAGATCAACATCTGGAGGAGGCACGTTTTGTCTTTTTATGACATGATTCTTGCTTGCAAACTTAGGCAACTTTAAGCTGAAAAGGAATATCTCAAAGACATAGCTGACTCATAAAACATGTGCAAGATCCCGGTAGTCAGACTTTGGGCTCATATTGCTAAGGATGATGGCCAGTTTTCTTGCAAGTCTACCTTGGGGATGGTTTCAAAAGGCGGTAATTTTTAGAAAATGGAAGGAATGTTCTCAGGGGTGCTGGCAAACGAGAAATTCAGGAAAGTATCAAAAAGTACAACTAGTTATTACTCCCTTCTCAGGAAATCCATCAGCAAGCAAAAATCAATGGCAGCCCTTTTGAAAAACGGGTGGCAGCATTGTTTTTCAGTCACTCAGTCGTGTCTGACTCTTTATAACCCCATGGAATGCAGCACGCCAGGCTTTCTCATCCTTCACCATCTCATGGAGCTTGCGCAAACTCATGTCCCTTGAGTCAGTGATGCCATCCAACCAGCTCATCCTCTGTTGTCCCCCTCTCCTCCTGCCTTCAGTCTTTCCCAGCATCAGGGTCTATTCCACTGAGTCAGCTCTTTCCATCAGGTGGCCAAAGTATTGGAGTTTCAGCTTCAGCATCAGTCCTTTCAATGAATATTCAGGACTGATCTCCTTTAGGATGGACTGGATGGATCTCCTTGCAGTCCAGGGGACTCTCAAGAGTCTTATTCAGCACCACAGTTCAAAAGCATCAGTTCTTTGGTGCTCAGCCTTTTTTATGGTCCAGCTCTCACATCTGTCGATGACTACTGGAAAAAACTATAGCTTTGACTAGATAGACCTATGTTGGCAAAGTAATGTCTCTGCTTTTTAATATGGTGCCTAGGTTGGTCATAGCTTTTCTTCCAAGAAGGAAGTGTCTTTTAATTTCATAGCTGCAGTCTCCATCTGCAGTGATTTTGGAGCCCCCAAAATAAAGTCTGTCACTGTTTCCATTGTTTGCCCATCTATTTTCCATGAAGTGATGGGACCAG
>SJYC01034613.1:0-51745 GCA_006408675.1 Madoqua kirkii
TCAGTTATATATATATCTAGTATATCTGATTTACATATGCTATGTATATCAATTATATATATGTCGTTTTCCAGATGTGTATTCTTTTTCAGATTCTTTTCCCTTATGGCTTATTACAAAATACTGAGTACGGTTCCCTGTGCTATACAAGAGGTCCCCGTTGTTTATCTGTTTTATATATAATGATATGGGGGCAGTTGCTCACTCGTATCTGACTCCTCCTGGCCCCATGGCCCCTGTAGCCCACCAGGCTCCTCTGTCCGTGGGATTCTCCGGAGTGGAAATGCTAGAGTGGGTTGCCATTCCCTACTCCTGAGACTCTTTCTAACCTGGGCATCAAACCTGTGATAACTGCATCTCCTGCATTGCGAGGCAGAATCTTCACTACTCTCGCCACCTGGGAAGCCCATATATGCTAGTGTGGGCTTAGCCTAACAAAGCTCCTAATTTATCCCTCCTTTCATCATGAGCTTCTTTATATGCACTTTTCTGGACACATAAGACTCTTACTGGCCCACAACTTTATAGAAGAATAATTTCAGTCTTATCTATGGGTTACAGGAAGTAGTCTTCGTATAAAAATGTTCTAAGGATTTCTTATAAGAAATGCAGCAGTCATAATCATAAGTGCTGTTGTTGCAAATCCCTTATTATGTCCCCAACTCATGTGAAGGTTTATTTTGCAGCATTTTCTCAGGGGAAAACTTTGCAAGTGAAGATGGCCTTAAAACACTTCATGGAAACATAAAATTGGGATAGACTTTAATGTCAACTTCAGAAGTGAACAGGTTGTTCTTGTGAGAAATATGGACCCTATATAAATGTTGCCTCATGGTGAATTAAAACAGATGGCAATATATTGACCCTTAAAAAGTGTCTACAACACTATTTCCCCTCTCTTTGACCTTCTTCTGATGTGAGTCTAACACTCTCTCCCATTGATAAATGGGCTCAATATTCCCTGTCCTTCACTTTGTTGGGACCCGAGACTAGGGTGGAAGTGACACTGAATTCTAAGACTGAGCATTAAGGGTGGTACACCTTCTCGTGGTTCTCTCGGGATCCTCATTCTTAGAGACCAGTCACCGTAAAGTGGATGTGGCTGGGTGCAGAAATGCTCAGCCCCTGAGCGCATAGCCATGTCTGAACTTCTGGCCGACATCAGTGGCAACCTGCCAGCCTTCCCAATGAGCCATCTACTGTTGAGTCCCCTGGCAAGGGGCCCAGGCTGCAGACTGACACTTGGACACCGATGACCAAGATAAAGCACTGTGGTTTCAAGCCCGGTTGGGGCTGGTTTGCTACACAGCAGTAGATAACCAATGCAGACATCTTCCTGTGCTTGTAAAACAGTCATTGTATTAGACCATCTGTATACTTTTCTCTGCTTCAAAGTCTTATGTTTCTATACATCCTGAGGTATCTTTAAAAGATTAGCTTATTGAATTATAACTCACAAGCCATACATTTTACCCATTTCGGTGGTGTTGTATATTCACAAAGTTGTACAGCCATTGCCACCATTTAATTTTGAAACACTTTTGTCCCCTCAAAGATAATTCCTGCACTATTAACCATCACTACCCACTCTCCTCAAACCTCATGGCCCTAGGAGACAATATATTTTCTGTCTTTATAGATTTTCCTATTCTGGCCACTTCATATAAATGTATCATCATTTGTGAACGGCTGCTTTCACAATTCCTAATGTTTCAAGGTTCACCCATATTGTAGTATGTATCTTTGTTTCACTCCTTTTTATTTCCAAATAATATTCCATTCTGTGGATATGTTTCATTTCACTTCCCATTCATCCGCTGATGAACTTTTGGGTTGTTTCTAGATTTTGGCTGTTGGGAATAATGTTGATATGAGTAGCTGTATATAAGCTTTGTCTAGACATGTATTTTTATTTCTCTTGGATGAATAACTAAAAAGGGAAATTGTTGGGCCATCTGATAACTCTAAGGTCAACATTTTGAGAAACTGCCAAACTGTACTGCAGAGAGGCTGTATCTACTGGAGCTTCCAGTTCTTCACATTCTGCAATCACTTGTTCTTGTCCATCTTATTTATTTGAGCCATTCTCATGGGCTGAGGCAACCTTCCAAAATGATTTGCTAGACCTGAACCTGAGGATACACACCAGACAATCCTATGGCAGATCGATAATATATTTTTAAATATAAGTATTATATTAAAAAATATTTAGCAATACATGTATACTGTAGACAAAAATAAGTTCCCAAACATGAATTGGTATAAGCCCCAGTATTTCTGGGGCAGCATTCTCAGTCCTGTAAAGAGCCCAGAAGCCAAGTCATATTAGTTTCAGATAGAAGAACTAATGATGTCTGGCTTGCAGACTATGGTTAGCGGGTGGGAGGGATGGGGTAAGACAGGAAGAAGAAGGACTTAAGAGCTGCCGTCATAACTTCTCTGGTAGTCCAGTGGCTAAGACTCCACGCTCCCATTTTAGTGGACCGAGGTTTGATTCCTGGTCAGGGAACTAGATCCCACATGCTGCAACTAAGATTTTGTGTGCCACAGCTAGAAGATACTACATGCCGGGACTAAAGATCTTGTATGTTGCAACAAAGATCAAAGATGCCACATGCTGGAACTTAAGGCCTGGCACATCCAAATAAAAATAATGGAAAAAAAAAAAAAAAAACCCAGAGCTGCCATCAAATATTTGTTATGGAAAAGTAGGAGGAAACACCTACTGAATAGGTTTTGTACATCTAAGAGAGCAAGAAAAAAAGATCAACATCTGGAGGAGGCACGTTTTGTCTTTTTATGACATGATTCTTGCTTGCAAACTTAGGCAACTTTAAGCTGAAAAGGAATATCTCAAAGACATAGCTGACTCATAAAACATGTGCAAGATCCCGGTAGTCAGACTTTGGGCTCATATTGCTAAGGATGATGGCCAGTTTTCTTGCAAGTCTACCTTGGGGATGGTTTCAAAAGGCGGTAATTTTTAGAAAATGGAAGGAATGTTCTCAGGGGTGCTGGCAAACGAGAAATTCAGGAAAGTATCAAAAAGTACAACTAGTTATTACTCCCTTCTCAGGAAATCCATCAGCAAGCAAAAATCAATGGCAGCCCTTTTGAAAAACGGGTGGCAGCATTGTTTTTCAGTCACTCAGTCGTGTCTGACTCTTTATAACCCCATGGAATGCAGCACGCCAGGCTTTCTCATCCTTCACCATCTCATGGAGCTTGCGCAAACTCATGTCCCTTGAGTCAGTGATGCCATCCAACCAGCTCATCCTCTGTTGTCCCCCTCTCCTCCTGCCTTCAGTCTTTCCCAGCATCAGGGTCTATTCCACTGAGTCAGCTCTTTCCATCAGGTGGCCAAAGTATTGGAGTTTCAGCTTCAGCATCAGTCCTTTCAATGAATATTCAGGACTGATCTCCTTTAGGATGGACTGGATGGATCTCCTTGCAGTCCAGGGGACTCTCAAGAGTCTTATTCAGCACCACAGTTCAAAAGCATCAGTTCTTTGGTGCTCAGCCTTTTTTATGGTCCAGCTCTCACATCTGTCGATGACTACTGGAAAAAACTATAGCTTTGACTAGATAGACCTATGTTGGCAAAGTAATGTCTCTGCTTTTTAATATGGTGCCTAGGTTGGTCATAGCTTTTCTTCCAAGAAGGAAGTGTCTTTTAATTTCATAGCTGCAGTCTCCATCTGCAGTGATTTTGGAGCCCCCAAAATAAAGTCTGTCACTGTTTCCATTGTTTGCCCATCTATTTTCCATGAAGTGATGGGACCAGATGCCATGATCTTAAAGATCATATAGATCATGGATCATAAAGAAAGCTGAGCACCGAAGAATTGATGCTTTGAATTGTAGTGTTGAAGACTCTTGAGAGTCCCTTGGACAGTGAGGAGATCAAGTCAGTCAATCTTAACGGAAATCAGTCCTGAATATTCATTGAAAGACTCATACTGAAGCTGAAACTCCAATACTCTGACCACCTGATGCAAAGAACTGACTCATTGGAAACGACCCTGATGCTGGGAAAGATTGAAGGCAGCAGGAGAAGGGGATGCCAGTGGATGAGCTGGTTGGATGGCATCACTGACTCAAGGGACATGAGTTTGCAGAAGCTCTGGAAGTTGGTGATGGACAGGGAGGCCTGGTGTGCTGCAGTCCATGGGGTTGCAAAGAGTCAGACATGAGTAAGACTGAAATGAACTGAGCTGTAGTGATCTGAAGGCTTCTCCAGGTATCAATTATTTTTGAAATCTGACTTTCAATTTGCTAGTAAATAAATTCTTCTTACTAGTGTTCCATCACTAAAGATAAATATTACAAGTAATTTAAAAATATTGGCCAAGTTTTAATACATGCACATTTGTCATATCTGCTAAGAAATGATTCCCATTGGTCTCAAGTAGTCTAAACTTTTATATTTTTAGCATCTTGCAACAGACCAATTATTATTGTGTAGCATCAGAAAATATTGCCTTCATAGCAAGTCCAGTAAAAACCTAGCTAGGACATTTGATGAACTTTGATAATTAAGAGGAAAGACAATTGTCCTAACTAGGCTGGAAATGCTTCTGCTGCTTTCAAGGACAAGTTAAAATCTCAGAGCTTCTGTCGTGTCTCAGAGCTTCTGAGTGAGAGGTGGCTCCAGGGGGTGAAGTATTCATTTCTTAAAAAATAATTTTACTTATTTTTGGCTGTGCTGAGTCTCTGTTGTTGTGAGGCTTTTCTCTAGTTGCAGAGGGTGGGGCTGCTCTTTGTTGGGGTGTGTAGGCTTCTTCTTGTGGTGGCTTGTCCTGTCTTGTCTTGTTGAGGAGCAGGGGCTCCAGGGCATGCGGTCTTCAGCAGCTGTCTTGTGTGGACTCAGTAGTTATGACACCCAGGCTCTAGAGCACAGACTCAGTAGCTGTGGTACATGGACCTAGTTGCTCCAGGGCATGCAGAATCTTCCTGGATCAGGTATCGAACCCATGTCTCCTGCATTGGCAGGCAGATTCTTTACCTCTGAGCCACCTGGGAAGCCCATGCCATCTTGCTTTAAGGATTTACTTATAATCAGTGTGGAGTTTGGCTCAGTATTTGGCATGGTGCAAGAATGCGAGATACTTGCCACCAGTAGATTTGCTTCAGACTCTTCCATCATTTGCTTATTGAATAGCTCTGATCAAGATATGTAACAAATCTCCAAAACTAAGTTTGATTACTAGTAAAATGAGAACCATTATCAGAATTATGATGAAATGTGTGCAATTTATAACATAGCTTGTACAAATATATGTTAGTTTATTATGATCTCATGGAAACATATAGTCTTAATTAGTGTATATGGACTTAGTGAATTGCTCTCCACCAGTCTTTCTTAGGTAATTAAACATATATGCCCTCTCAAACTTTGAATGAGTTCCTGAAACCCAAAAGTAAGTCTGGAGTTTCTTTAGTTACTTAAGAAATTGAGAGAGAGGAGAATATTTGGCTAAGAAAATATATATTAAGTTAGCTTTTAGAGTTTTACTTATTGCCAGATTATTACATGAGATGGTCTATAAATATAATGCTGAAAAGAGAGTGTAGGAAGTGTTTTGAAGCTCCTTGATTACACTTAACCATGTTAAATTTTAACTTTCTGGTAGAATATGTAGATCATCTTTTCTCTCACTTTTCTAAGTCAAACTCTTCAAAAAAATAAAAATAAACATGCATCTAGAACTCCTGATAATTAGGTCCTTTGTGTTGCTGTGACTTAAAATCCTCTGAAACTATGGGCCTATGGAAGTCCCAGCACAGCCAGTGTCTGACATCAAGGAGTCTGGGGAAAATCATGAAGAGAAAGTTATGTTCTTCATCTTGGTCTGCACATGGAATGGTTGTTGTGTTTAAGAGATGAGGGAGATCTTTCCTACAAAAGTGGG
This sequence comes from Madoqua kirkii, assembly GCA_006408675.1. Taxonomy (NCBI): domain Eukaryota; kingdom Metazoa; phylum Chordata; class Mammalia; order Artiodactyla; family Bovidae; genus Madoqua; species Madoqua kirkii. The sequence goes on from SJYC01034613.1 coordinate 5,913, forward strand.
AGTTCAGCCAAAGATACTTGGGAGAATGTTAGGCCCTAAGGTTGGACTTCCCTGGTGGCTCAGATGGTAAAGAGCCTACCTGCAATGCAGGAGACGTGAGTTTGCTCCCTGGATCAGGTATATCCCTGGAGAAGGAAATGGCAACCCACTCCAGTATTTTTGCCTGGGAAATCCCATGAGCAGAGGAGCCTGGCAGGCTACAGTAGACTGGGTTATAAAGAGTCGGACACAACTGAGCAACTGAAGACTTTCAGAGTTTGCATAAGTCTTAGACCAATGGGGATTCTCACAAAATGAAATCGGGAACCCCAGGTAGTCTACTTAAATATCAAGGACATTAGCAATATTTGAATTATACTTTGGGAAGTGCTCCAGTCTTCCTTCCTCTGTTTACTGTATGAAGGTCCTTTCATAATACCTGGCATGTAGAGGCTGCTCTTTGCTCAGTGCTTACGATGAAGAAAATTGGCCTTATTTTGTTAGTTAATAATTTGAGTAGCAGCAGTAATAGATTTCATTCTTAACCACCAAGGTTGAATTGACTGTGTAAAATTCATTCCAAGAGTTCTGATGTCCTATTGCTATTGGACTGTTCTGTAGAAGTAAATGAAATTAACCCACCTATTTCATTCAAATTGTTGGAATACTTACAGTGATAATAGCTTAGTTTAGTGAAACATATTTTATTCCTTTTCTAAAAATTTTTATTTGATAGCAAAATTCTTGGTATCAAGACTCCTGTACTTTCTGTTTTCATAACAGGGGATGATTTCATTTTTTGGTGGAATGCATGAATAAATAAATAAATAACAACTGTTAGGAGTTATATGTAGAAAGAAAATAGTAGATGAAATTAATAGTTCTAGATAGAGCTAATAATTATGAGGTCATGATGTGACTATGTCATTAGCAGTACTACCTCACATTTAATTTTAAAATAATGGAAGCAGATTAAGTCATCTTCCTTATTCACAATAATGTGATGTATCTGGGTATTTGCTTGAATTTTTCCTTTTTGATAATATACACATGAAGAATGAATGAGAAATTTCATATTCACCTTGTTAACTTCCTTCATTTATGATTTCATCACTTAAACTACTTAGCTGTATGCCTAATTAAATCCTAATTTATTGGTAGGATTTACATTTTTTTAATCATTATGACTTTATAATGACACAGTGCCGCTGCAGGCCTGGTAGGAGAAATTCCGAAGTTTCCTGCTGGAGACGAGACAGCACAGAGATGTCTGACTGGTTCAGCCTAAGCCCCCACTTTCTGTGCAATTCTAGTTCCCCATTATTGGAGTTGGCTCAGAGGATAGATGGTTTCTGAGTGGCAATTTGAACCATTATGGGCACGTTAGTACATATCTCTGAGTCTTTTTGTCCCAGCAGTATATACTGCATAGAGTTTGACTATCTAACATAAAAAGTTTAGGATAATTGAAGGATTTGTTTTGAGCTATGAAGAAATCTAGAATGCTTGGTTGTCCAAATTTTTGAAAAATTTGTTGAGACATCCCAGTATCTTTCCAACAAATTATTTTTTGGTGTTTGATTTTTTTTTTTTTTTACTTAAATTGGTTCAAATTGAACTTCAGTTCATGCATGTGTGCTAAGTCACTTCACTTGTGTCGAACTCTTTGTGACCCCTATGGACCATAGCCCACCAGACTCCTCTGTCCATGGGATTCTCCAGGCAAGGATACTGGAGTATCCTAACCCCAGGGGATCTTCCCAACCCAGGGGTGGAACTCCTGTCTCTTAAGTCTCCTACATTGACAAATGGGTTCTTTACCACCCAAAACCAGCCCAAAACCAGATGAATTTGAGAGAGTTAATTCCTAGGCAGGTTGATAAGAAGTCCAGGGTCCCCAAGGAGGAGAAAGGGACCTGGGTCTCTCTAGGAGGAGATAGGGATCTGGAGTTCTCAAGGAGGAGAAAAGGACAAACTTCTTTTTCTTTAAGCCCAGAACTGATGAATTACACAACACAACTCAGCTTAAACTCTGTACTAAGAATTATATAATAATAATGTATCCTGCTTGAGAAGTTTCTCCTTCTTGAGAATCTTCTGACTAATCCTGTCATCTAAAAATGTTTATTATGGGAGTGGGCCTGGTAAGATCTTTCTGTTGTTAGTTCTAATCCTGTTATCTCAAAATGTAAATCATGGGAGTGGGTCTAGTAAGACCTTTACAACTTTGAGACATTCTTTTTTTTAAAATATAAATTTATTTATTTTAATTGGGGGTTAATTACTTTACAATATTGTATTGGTTTTGCCATACATCAACATGAATCTGCCACAGGTATACACGTGTTCCCCATCCTGAATCCTCCTCCCTCCTCCCTCACCATACCAACGCTCTGCGTCACAGTGCACCAGCCCCAAGCAGCATCAAACCTGGACTGGCGATTCATTTCATATGTGATATTATACATGTTTCAGTGCCATTCTCCCAAATCATCCCACCCTCTCCTTCTCCCACAGAGTCCAAAAGACTGTTCTATACATCTGTGTCTCTTTTGCTGTCTTGCATACAGGGTTATAGTTATCACATTTCTAAATTCCATATATATGCATTAGAGACATTCTTTTGACTTACTGTAATAGCCAATTTAAAAAGTATGTAACTCCCTTGCTAAGACCAGCAAGGGGGTCACTCTCCGTCCCCCTTCTCATGTCTGTGTCAGAAGCTTTCTCTGTCCTTTTTTACTTTAATAAAACTCTGCTACACAAAAGCTCTTGAATGATCAAGCCTGGTCCCCGGTCCTGAAGTTGAATCTTCAAGATCACGAATTTGACACCATTCACTGAAAGTTATCACTTTCTACCTAAATCATGTACTTGAAAATTGATGGGTAAGCTTTTAAAGGCAAACCCATCATTTTTCCTTCTTTATTTTAAGACACATAAAATATTCTTTTAAAAAGCTACTAATGAGTTGACTCATTGAGGCTATTGACTACCTGGCAAGACCTCTAAGAACTGAATTTCCAGTAAAGAGCAGGAAAAGAAATCTTCTTTCCACATGCAACTATGATTTAGACAGTACTTTGCAGTTGGTTAAAGGATCTTTTCTTGGGTAAAAAGACTTGTTAGACTAAGAGGAGAGTTTGGAAAGTATTAAGTCAATTATTTGTGAATATTTGTAGAAAAACAAAGTCATCACAAAATGCCAATCAAGATTCATTAAGGAGGAACTTTTACAAACTGCCTTTAGTTTTTTTTTTTCCTTTTCAAAAAATGGATTGCACCCATACAGATAAGAGCAGTGACAATTTGAAGATGTAATGCTTTCTGAGTTTGATAAAGCCTTTAAAAGTCTCCTGTGACATTCTTATGAAAAATGAGGAAATGAAGAGTTTTGCATGCCAGTACAGTTCAGATCTTCACTGGCCATGAAATAAAGTCTTGCCCAGTGAGTACTGGATATTAAATCTTTAAAAAATTCTGTCTCCTTGGGTTTATGACAACAGATGGGTATTCAATCTAAGACAAAAATCCTTCTCTGAACAGTTAAGATATTTTATTTTTACATAGGTATTATTGTTGCTTCTTACATGATAATCATAATAATGTAATCAGTTAAGGATTATGTACCATGGTTCAGAGAAATTTTCACTCTTTAGCTTTCTGAATCCTTACAACTTATTTGGGAGGAAGGTTGCTTTATCCCCATGTTAAAGACAAGACTGATAGATTTAGCAACTTGCTCAGATTGTATTAAATTTCAGAGTAGGTTCCAATCTAAATTTTCTTGCCTTGAGAGCAAGTTCACATCCACACTGCTCTGTAATGTGTTTAAATGAAATAAGGTATTTGAGCAACAGGTGTTGGGCTCTGTAACCTTACTTGAATAGAATTTCAGGTAATGTTCTATAGAAAAATACAGTGATGTTCATTAAAAAAAATTTTTAAAGTCATCATTCCTAAGAAGATGCAAACATTTAAAGATTTGTTGAAGCATTTGTTTCTCTCTCTGGAAGATGGACCCCAGTGCATTATTGCAGGTATTTCCTTTTTTATTTCCTACCAGTTTCAGCACCACAGGAACCCTCTTACTTAAGATTTGTTCACTTTGTTTTCATATATAATCACAAGAAAAATCTTTTGAGTTTTCTTTAAAAATAAATTAGGCCATCCTCACAGCAAACATATATTTTCTGCATAACAAAATTAAATAGAGGGAGTAAACTGCACAATTAAACTATCATTTAGCTTGCTCTTAGACCTACAGTTTGGTCACAGACCTGACCTGTTTAAATGTGTATAACTTGAAAGCAGAGCCATTACTTTGCCAACATAGGTCCTTCTAGTCAAAGCTATGATTTTTCCAGTAGTCACATATGGATGTGAGAGTTGGACTATAAAGAAAGCTGAGCGCCAAAGAATTGATGCTTTTGAACTGTGGTGTTGGAGAAGACTCTTGAGAGGAGATCAAACCAGACAATACTAAAGGAAAATAGTCCTGAATGTTCATTGGAAGGACTGATGCTGAAGCTAAAGCTCCAGTACTTTGGCCACCTGATGCGAAGAACTGACTCCATGGAAAAGACCCTGATGCTGGGAAAGATTGAAAGTGGGAGAAGGGATGACAGAGAATGAGCTGGTTGGATGGCATCACTGACTTGATGGGCATGAGTTTGAGTGAGCTCTGGAAGTTGATGATGGACAAGGAAGCCTGGCGTGCTGTAGTTCACGGGGTCACAAAGGGTCAGAAAAGACTGAGTGACTGGACTGGACTGAACTGAAATCCTCAGGGTACTTCCTGGGTCCCCTCTGCAGGAGAATAGTTGGTCGAGATGGCCAGTTTGGTTTTTATTGATTGTGCTTTTCAGACCATTTTTAATCTTCAGATCCATCACACGTTTTCTTCTAATTGTTGTCCTAGGAAAGGTGCAAAATTGTCCCTCTGTGTTAAACTTTATTTCTCCCTGTTGGATTGGAACTGTTTTCAGATATTCCAATGATACTGTGGCTGTTGGTACAGAGGACTTATCTTTCTGATGAAAATACTACAAAAAGAACCCTCCTGGATATGTGCATATTTGGACATCCAAGTGTTTGTATCTTGTATCTATGTGCTAACCATCTCTCCAAGAAGTAAATGATTTTTAACTCAGCCTTCATAAGAATAGTGCAGACAGCAAGTGGTGTTGGAGAGATATCCCATTCATGTTCTTTTTCTTCATTCTAAAATAAGAAAATAAGATACTGACTATATTTACTGTTTCTGCCTGGTCATATATTATTTTTCACAGAAAGATATAAAATATCTAAAGTTCACATTTTTTTTCCTTTTTTTAATCTAATTTGCAACTATGTGTACATACCTCTTCTATAGTGACTGAGATGATACCTTTATTTTTATTTATCTTCAGCATGATATAAGGCTCATATAGAAGGAATTATTATGAAATAATCTTACTTTCATACACTGCTTCAATACCATTTCCTCATTTTCACTACTACATATAATTGTTCAAAAATTAACTTTATACAACTTTTCTTCTCAAACCAATATATTTGAATTTGTTTGTTTTGAACCTATGTTAAGCCATTAAATATGACAACTATGGGAAGTTACTAAACTCTAGTTTCTGGGATGAATAACTGCTTAGTGTTATTTTATTGGTTGCTATATAGAAAAACAATGCTTTTATCTCTAGTTTTTAAAAATATTAAATTTTACCCATTTACTCAACACCATCAGAAAATGAGTTTAAAATAAATAAGAGAATTTATATTTAATTAGAGTTTGAGCTTCTCAGCACTATAATGTTTTTTTTAAATTATCTTATAAAAATTATTTTTATTTTAACATCTATTTCCTTTAGTGAATTAAGAACACTGAAAGTATTTCAAATTTTTCTTGATGTCTGCGTGTTATTTGTGAAACTGAAACTGAAGTCGCTCAGTCGTGTCCGACTCTTTGCGACCCCATGGACTGTAGCCTACCAGGCTCCTCCCTCCATGGGATTCTCCAAGCAAGAGTACTGGAGTGGGTTGCCATTTCCTTCTCCAGGGGATCTTCCTGACCCAGGGATCGAAGCCGGGTCTCCTGCATTCCAGGCAGACGCTTTAACCTCTGAGCCACCAGGGAAGCAGGATCACTAAATTTACGGAATTTCACCCATCATTATAGAAACAAGGGCTGTAAAACTTTGACGAGACAGGCCTGTGTCCCATGACAAACTCAGAGAGTTGCTTTGTTGAATGTACTCTGGAAAGCTGTTCTTTTCTTTTTTGAATCATCTCCCACTTTACCGTTAAAAATGTTGTGAAAAGACTTAGCTGTGTGAGCTCAGGGACCCTGAAACTTTCTGAAGTGGTAATTGTAGAATGAGAGGTTAAAGCAATTTTCTTTCAGCTGATTTAATAAAAGTGATAGTTTGTATGGATATAGTTCTTTACAGATGACCGACTGCTTCTGCAAACATTGTTTGATGTGATTTTGTGCTCCTGATGTGGTCAGTGGAGGAAGCTTAGCTCATTTCACTCCACAGTAAAGAAACTGGGAAACACAGAGCTTAAGTGTCTTCTCCAAAATTACACCAATTATTAGTTCAGATCCAAAGCTAGAGATCAGTGCTTGAATTCCTAGTCATGATAGTGTTAACTGAAAATCACTGAAGACTTTCTCTAGGCCAGGCAATGTGCCACACACATTATCTTATTAACCCTCCCCAGTTACAAGCATATACAATTGTAATGGCCATCTGACAGATGAGGTTTAATGAGGTAAGATAATTTGCCTAATCCCCTGTGGCTAATATGTAGCAAAGCATGAATACTCAAGATGTAAGAGTTATCCATAACTAAAAGTGTTGTAATGCATATTTTATTGCCCCATTTAACCCCTCTCTCTTTTAGTTTCCTCACCTGTTCATATATTGATAATACTATCTACCTCATAAGAGGTTGTGAGAATTTCAAAGTTCATCTGTAGAGAGCTTAAAACAGTGCATAATATGTAGTAAACACACCAGAAATATGAGATGTTATTTTTATGTGATATCAGCCTAGAATATCTACTTTCACTTTCAATTTAAAAGACCATAAAACCTGAGTGTTTATGTATTATAACTTGGTGTTAAACCAATTGAAATGGACAAAAATACATTTCTGTTTGTAAGTGGCCAAGAATAAAAATGCTCTCCAGGTTAAAATTAGGACTATGCCAATTACATTATAAACAATATCATCAAATAGAACCAGTTATGGGTAAAAAGAATGTGAATCTCAAGGGTACCACTTTGAGAACTAAGTCAATGAAAAAGACATTTGGATGTGAAGAGTAGCAACTGTATGGGTTACATGGAGTGACCAGGAATGGGACTCGTTTGCCTTCATATATTTAAAGTGAATCGCCAGTGGATAAGATGGCATTGTATTTTGTTTTGCAGTGGCAAAGAATAAAAGAGTAAGTTTGTAAAAACCTTATTGCTAATATCACATCCTTGCCCTTCTTCTGTCCACTGACTGTCTGCTCTTGTGGTGACCCACTGTCCCAAGCTTCAGCTGTGGTTGCTGGAGAGGAGAAAAACATAAGGTATTTGCTGAAAACACTAATTACATAAAGTTTGTGGTTGCTGTTCTTCCAATTCTCTCCCCACCCCCACAAGATCTGCCCTAGAGAATTTCCAGGAATAAATGGATGAAGGAGAAAGTTCAGACATCCTTCATGTTGCTTTTGCTATATGTGACCTCAGTATGCAGGAAAACTCTTTTAGGCTTCTTCACAACTATTTAAGCTTTAACTCCCTCTCTTTTTAACTTCCAAGAAGTATTTAATCTACTTTCACAACCTTGGTTTTGCATCTCAAACCTGGGAGATAAACCTGGGAGTTCTCAACCTTAGAATTGTTGAAAGATTTCATCCAGTTAAAATTAGACTTAATCCCTGTTTATCTTCAAATTTATTGAGCTGGAGTTTTGAGACCTGAGGAGCTTTATAAGAAACATGCTGTACATTTACATCATATAGAAAAAGAAACAGAAAATTAGGTATACACGGGGTCCTGAGAAAATTCACTCATTTGTTCATCAACTATTACTATATATATACTTAACCAGTCAGCAAACATTTATTGTGATGTTATATGCCGGAACTGGAAAGACAAGTGAGAATGTGTGTCTCTTGCAAGAAGTATATAATAGTAGGTAATGACTGGCAGCATTGTAGGATAAAAACTATAACAAATGTGCTATATGACATCATAGAAAGGGAAATAGTTTAAAATAGCCTGCATAGATGAGAAGAGGGTGATATCTTGGAATCAAGGCCTTGGAGACTTTAGTAAAAGCCCAAAGTAAGGTAAGAATAGGAACCAAGTCATTAAGATACCTTCCTAACTTGTATCGCCTCTGCTCACCAAGTGGATCATATAGACGGGTTTTGCTTCTCTGTGGGTTTGCTGAAATCAAAGAAATATCCTAACAATAGTCTTCAAAGACAAGGTTTATTATTTTTACTTATTGAAGCCCTGTGTGTCCCTGGTGGATAATGCTGCCCCGAAGTAGAATTGGTCGACTATGAAACTGTCTCCAAATAAGCCCCTCTTCTTGTTTCTGTCCAGTCCTTCAGGCTTCTGCGCCGGGTCTCCAACTAGAACCAGTGCGGCTCACTCCCACTGGCCCAGGGGCACAGTCTGTGGTCCCGGATGGCAAGCACTGGGTTTAAGCTTGCCAGCAGGCACCAGTAGAGATGTTTGCTCTTGACATCAGAGGAATTCTGGAACCAGTTCAGTTCAGTTCAGTCGCTCAGTTGTGTCCGACTCTTTGCAACCCCAAGAATCGCAGCACGCCAGGCCTCCCAGAGTTCACTCAGACTCACGTCCATCAAGTCCGTGATGCCATCCAGCCATCTCATCCTCGGTCGTCCCCTTCTCCTCCTGCCCCCAATCCCTCCCAGCATCAGAGTCTTTTCCAATGAGTCAGCTCTTCGCATGAGGTGGCCAAAGTACTGGAGTTTCAGCTTTAGCATCATTCCTTCCAAAGAAGTGCCAGGGCTGATCTCCTTCAGGATGAACTGGTTGGATCTCCTTGCAGTCCAAGGGACTCTCAGGAGTCTTCTCCAACACCACAGTTCAAAAGCGTCAGTTTTTCAGTGCTCAGCTTTCTTCACAGTCCGACTCTCACATCCATACATGACCACAGGAAAAACCATAGCCTTGACTAGACGGACCCTAGTCGGCAAAGTAATGGCTCTCTCTGCTTTTGAGTATACTATCTAGATTGGTCATAACTTTTCTTCCAAGGACTAAGCATCTTTTAATTTCATGGCTGCAGTCACCATCTGCAGTGATTTTGGAGCTCAAAAAAATAAAATCTGACACTGTTTCCACTGTTTCTCCATCTATTTCCCATGAAGTGATGGGACCAGATGCCGTGGAACCAGATGATGTACTAAGTGCTTCCTGGTATCAACAGGCAGAGAGATGATCAGAGAGATCCACAGACCAGAGAGATGAGATTACCAAGGAAAGCAGAGGGCTCAGGGATTTTATTTTGCTTTTCCGAATCATCCTTTCCATCCTTCCAGCTTGAGAGCTGGGCCATTTCCCTAGGGATCATGTAAGACAGTGTGTTCAGGACAAGGATTTGTCCTTTTGTTCTGTAGACAGTGAACAAATCACAGTAGAGGTGATGGTGGCGGTTATGGTGGTGGCGGTGTTTTAAGGAAAGGGAGTACTATAATCAGATTTTCCTTTGGGGAAAAAAACGACCCCAGGGCCCTTACTGAGAAGCATATGATTGTTGCGAAACTCCAGGAGAGAGACAACAGTCCCCATTCTCAAGGAAGTAGCCTGGGGAGTGAAGTGGGATGAGAGAGCTGAAGGTGATGGGATTTGGCCACTGGTTGGATGTTAACAGTCCAGAGGAGGGGTTCGTGCATCCTTTCAGCCTAAATCTCCCAGTGATTTAGAACATAGAGACAGAGCAAAGCTGGTCGAGATCCAAATTAATTGTTCTTGGCTCCCCAAAGCCTCCCCAAGGAACAATCCTCTCTCTTTTGCCTCCACTCCTCTTGGGAGGAGTACTTTCTAATTGGTATTTGTGTTATCTGTGTATATCTCCTCTCTCACTAGCTTGAAAAAGCCCTCTAGGTTTAGGTTAATTCTACAAGGAAGGTGTATCTATATTCCATGTATCACAGAACACACAGCATTCATGGATTTTAAGTGAAACACTACAGGCGTTTTCCTGAATAAGCTCCTCTTGGTTATAATCTACCAGTATGATATTTATAGTACTTCTGCTTAACCTTATTGAAATAAGCATCATTTCTATTTTTTAAATATACATAGATAGAAGTTTCACTGCAGAATGTTTTAGTTTAGAGAACATGAATTTAATATTAAAATAGTGTTCTTTACAAAATTTGTTTATATTAACAAGAGCTGATCTTACACTAATTGACAACAGCATTTGTGTTCTTTTACATAATCTGAATACCGTTTCAAACATGCTGGAAACAGTTCTGTCTGGGCGGCTGCTTCTGCTTTCTGTATAAATTTTAACTTTGAACATTGTTTTTGCAGCTCACTGCATGTTCTTCGTAAGCAGGAAGAAAAACAAAAATAACTCCAAAAGTACTTGGCATTAGTGTGTACATTTTGGAATGCAGTATTAGTTCATCACCTTATTTTATCTGACGTTTTGACAAGTGTCTTAACACATCAGAGAAAAGAGAAGCTTTTATATGATTAAATTATACAAAGAAACACAGACACACCATGTCACAGTGTAGCCGAGCATTTTCCCAGAGTCAGTAATCATTGAATAAAAGATAATTCTTGCCTATATATAACTGGGAGTTAACTGTAGCTACTGACGTCCTGAAAAAATGGAAAAACTCTTTGAAGTTTTGAGATCTCTGCCAGACACTGCTGATTGCCCAGGTTCCACCACCTTCTCCCTTTTTAACCTTTGCTATCAAAATGGGAAAGCTGAATTTTATCTTCCAGAATCCTCTATAGTGAGGCTGACATATATCTGAGCAATAAGAGTATAAACGCGCTGAGTTTTTTGAGCCAGTTTTTGCTTTCCTATAATGCTCAGTGTACTGTCCTTGCCCATTATTCCTGCCTCAGCTGTTGACCGGAGCCTGGAACTACAACAGCAGTTCATGGCTCTCGGCTGGCCAGCAACACCCCCAGGAGAGGAAGAAAGATAAAGCCTGTTAGTGGTGAAGAAGAGCAGGAGACATGGGTTCGATCCCTGAGCCTGGAAGATCCCATATGCCACTGAGTAACGAAACCTGAGCGCCACAGCTGCTGATCCTGTGCTCTAGAGCCCAGGAGTCACAACCAGTGAGCCCACGGCTACTGAAGCCTGCACGCCCTAAAGCTCGTGCTCTGCAGCCAGAGAGTGGCTCCCACTCACCACAGCCTGAGAAGAGCCCTCACCCAACAAAGACCCAGCACAGCCAAAGATAAGTGCGTAAATAATAAGAGAAAGATAGCGTCTGGGTCTTCAGCGTCCTTAAGCCACAGCATGGAGTTCTGGACTAAACACTTCCAGCCTTATTGTGCAAGGAAAATAAACCTCTAGCTTTTAGACACTGCTGTTCAGATTGTGCAGAAGAACGTATCCCAGCAGATACATCAGTATGTAAATAAAAGAGTCACAGTTATGTTGTTATAATTATTAGAAGCACGAGAATCTCTCTAATGTCTGGAAAGAGCCGTAACTAAACCCTTGCAGAAGGATGTAATCTTTTCTTACTTAAAGCTTTTCGCTGTAGGAGATTTTTCAGCCTCCTTTGCTAATGTTCAGTGGCTTCTCTTCCTTAAGAAGCTGGGGCACATTTTGTATTTTTCTAGAAAAGAAATATAGCTGATTACTCGCCACTGCTTATTTTCACATTTTACCACTGATGAACTTACTCAGCTATTCTGTAGGTTAAAGAAAAAAAAAATCACCCTTTAAAACATATTTTTAATCATGCTAATATAGTTCCTCTGGACATATGTGAGTTATCGTTTAATGTCCTAACTAGTATCCTAGAATTAACAAAATAGAGAAACTTGCTGTTGGACGTTCTTAGAAATATTTAACTCTATCATTTTACATTTAAAATGTAGAAACGGAGGCTCTAAGAGGTTAATGAGAGTTAGAGACGTATCTACAGTGAGAAGCATTTGAAGACCTTCAAGGTTTTATGATGCTTTTCTTCTTTCTTTTTTTAGACAGAGTCCCTTTTTAATTTGTAGACTTTGTTATCACAAATTATTACCAATCTAAAATATTGGTTTAAAAAATGTGATTTCCATAACAGAGAGTGGAAAGAGAACATTAAAATATCTACTTATATTTAAGATGAATCTAAAAACTTGAACTTTTAACCTTTATTATGTGCTATGTCATTCACATAGCCTTTGTTCTCAGTTTTGATCTTTGGACCATATTTGAAGTAAAAATAAAAATGGCAGTGAATTTTTTCTGGACTTCTAAGGCTAGAAAGGTAAAGATACATTTTCCAGACTGCTTTTCATTAGAATTCTGGATTTGTTTGAGGTTTTTTTAACCAGTTGGATCACTTTCCTGAGACTCAGAAGGCAGAGGTGGGAGGTATCATTCTGCTTCTGAGTGGAGATGGGGGATTTTCTACAAGACCTCAGTAGGCTTATGCATATTGGGAGGAGAAGGGGTCTACAAACCTGCTCTGTTTCTGAAGTCACAGTTGTCAAAGGTGATGGAATGCCTACTTTTCACCTTCTTATCTTAGGAACTTCCTGGGAAACAAATTCAGAATGAAAAAGGAATGAGTTACTAATCCATGAAACAACTGGATGAATCTCAAAAGCATTAGACTGAGTGAAAGGGGACAGACATAAGAGGCTGCATCGTGTATGGTTCCGCTTACAAGGCCTTCACAAAAGGACAAAACTATAGATGGAAAACATGTAGTGGATACCTGGGTATTGGGGAGTCCTGGTGATAGAGAGACTGAAGGATGCTCTTAGGGGTGCTAACAGTATTCTGTATCTTGATTATGGTGGTCCTTATACAACTCTGGATGTTTGTTAACATTGGTTAATCTTTCGATTAAAAAGAGTTAATTTTACTGAATATAAAATTTGCATCAATGAACTTGATGTTTTAAAAGTGTTTGAGGAGCACAGATCTTGAAAAGTCCTCCTTATTCTTCTTGCCTGGCCTGCTCATGTTTTAGCACCATGATTCAGATCATACCAAAGGGAATAATTTCAGTTTCAGAATTTTGCCTTTACGTTGTTTTTGACTAAAACAGTACGTGTGTGATTTCAGTTTCTGCAGGTAAGAAGTTCGTGCATGCTTTAACTGGGTCCTCTAGTCAGAAATTCACATCACTGTAATAAAAGCATCAGCTGGGCTGGGTTCTCATCTGAACACTCAAGTGAGGAAGAATCTGCTTCCACGTTCATTCAGGTTATCGTTGTTGTTCAGTCACTAAGTCGTGTCTGACTCTTGGTGACCCCGTGAACTGTAGCACACTAGGCTTTCCTGTCCTCTAGTATCTCCTGGAATTCACTCAAGTTCATGTTCATTGAGTTGGGGATGCTATCCAACCATCTCATCCTCTGCCACCCTCTTTTCCTTTTGTCTTCAGTGTTTCCCAACATCAGCGTTTTTGGCCATCAGCTCTTCACATCAGGTGGCCAAAGTATTGGAGCACTCAGGTAATTGGAAGAATTATTTTCTCATACCTACAGGTTTGAGAGTCCATTACTACTTACCAGTCAGTGAGAGCCTGGATGGTGCCTTTGTTCTTTGAAGCCACCCACAGTTCTGGCCACGTCAAGTTTCCTGATGTGACTGCTTGCCTCATAAAGTCAGCCTGGAGTCTCTTGAGCAAGCCTATTAGCAAGAGGAGTCTTAGAATATAGTGTGGTCCCAGATAGAACATACCTTCACTGTGCCGTATTTTTTTTTGGTTGGAAGCAAGTTCCATGTGCTACTCATGCTCAAGAGGAAAGTATTGCATGAAATGTGAATACAAGAAGACATAATCAGGGGGTACACCCAGAAGTCTACCATAGCCTGGGGGGTAGTGAAAAGAGAGAAGAGAGTTTGCGTGTTACTGTAGGGGAGCAGTTCAGGGCATGGCACGGTGGGGGCTGGATAAGGCCCAGGGGAGTACTGAGCACGTGAGGATGAGCATTTGGCAGGGGCTGGGTAGGGCAAAGGTTCAGTTTTGACGCAGCATTGCAGTACTTCCGTGGAGAGTTGTCCATTCTCTCCAGAGACTAAGGTCAACTCAGATCTTTTTTTTAAAAATGATATTTCAAGAGAATCAAAATGAACCTATATGAAAAAAAGATTAGAAATTTCCCCTTCCTTCCTCTAGCTCATGACTCAGATAGCTTTATATTTTCAGATGTTTCATGTAAGGTCTTGCCTTCCTATGCCCACATTTACATACATATTTATACACATGGGATCAGGCTACATAAAGGGTCTGAATTATTTCTCTCATCTTTTATTTTTCCATTTTGTGCTGCTTTCATCTTTTCTTTTTCTAATAAAGATCTCTTTGGGGGATCTTGCCCACAAGTTGCTCAGGAATGAAACTGGGTGGGGGAAGTGGTTTTGGCTGGTGTGCTTGCTCAGAGATGCTGTGTGTATTTCTCTATCCACAATTGGTACCATTCTTTGGACTGGAGACCCATCTCCAGGTGAAGGACTGGAGTCCCATCTCCAGGTGAAGGGCTGGACCTCTAGGAAGAGGTTAGTGTCATATTTTCCCCCTTATAGGTGTTTCATTAGTCATTTGGATGTGGTTTATTTCTGTTCCCTTGACAGGTGCCATCTCTTCGAATGCTGGTAGTTATCTTCTTTTTCTTTCTCTTCTGGCTTCATTTTCAGTTTCTCGAGTTTAATTGCCTGAAAATGGATCATTAATTGAGACTCTGAGAATTCTCTTTCTTAATTCCAGAGAAATCTACTTTCTGGTCAAGCTTTGGAGAGAAGCTTTTTGGCTCTGTGTACTTTTAGTTGAGTTTTACTGGTTTGCATTTTTATTGTAAATATTTTCTATTTTTAGTATATGTGGTTATATCCATTGCTCTCCTTCATTCTAGCAGGTTCCAGGGAAGGAGATTGAGGACATACTTTACTTAGGCAGCTTTTCTCCTTTTCCCAACTCTAAGCCACAACTTAACTGCAAAAACTACCCCATAATTCAGCTGGACAGAAGGTCTCTAAAGGAATAAGCTGCATGTGTATTCATTTAGATGTGAGCTTAAGTGAATTCATCTTATTCTGGGTTAAAGGTTGGGACACATCCATTAGAGCTGATAGAAATGGACTCCTCTAAAACCAGCACGTTCAGTTCTAAACCTCAGTGGCTCCCACTAATGCGCACTGTTATCTGGAAAACAGAACCTGAGCTGCATCCGTGATGCCCAGGACTGGGGTCCAGGATCCCTCTGTGTGACTGTGGTGCCTTCAACACTCTACAACGTGAGAAATGAGGCACTCACTGGTGTTTTCATCAACTCCATGTGAAAGTTAACCATCTGCTACTCTGTCATCTGTGTCTTAACCAAAGTGAAAAATGGTATGTGTCACTTTTGTCCTCATTAGGTAGGCACCTGTGTTCTGAGAAGCCTTCTTAATTAATCTTCATGCCGTGACTGTCAGCCAAGGCCAGGCATGGATTTGCTCTGAAGTGTGAGCCTTCTTCACACCTTTGTAGGTGGTCCTTTGAGGTCAAGCTTGCACAAGATTGATAGGAAGGTGCTCTTGAGACTTCTTAGATAATTAATTTAAAAGGAGTTTGACTACATCTAGTCTTCTAGTCATTGCTATTAAAACAGCATGTTCACATGTTTGATTCAGAAATCATTTTCTTTCTTCTCTCCTCCTCATGAAACATGCAAAGATTGTAGGATTGTGGACTAATGATGCTTTGAGATGAAGATACCAGTGTAAGTGCTAAGTGCTATATATTGTTTCTTAAGATTCTATAAAAATCCTTCAGACAAGAAACCATTCTTTTTTATTTTTTCCTTCCAGGAAAATATTCCTTCTTAACTATTTCAGGTACTAACTGGTTCTGATCAAAGACAGCTTGGTTCTAATCAAAGTATATTTTATATCTTTATTCCAAGTTCAGATTATTTGGCCAGTATACAAGATACCCAGATAAATAAGTCAAATCCATTTTTTTTAATTGCTTTTTCCAGACACAAAAATCTGAAAGTCGTAAATTTCTTTGTTTACTAACTACTCTCCTGTGTGGTTACCTATTTCCTGAGGGTAGAGACAGCGTTTTTTCCTACTCCAGTTACCTTACACAACTGAAGCAATATCCTGAGCATAACTGTTGCTCAGTAAGCATTAGAATGAGGGTGTGAAGATTCTATTTCAGTACATATTTATGTTGGCAGAAGCTGCAGTTTGACAGGGACAACACAGGTTGGCCTAGGTAGGCTGTGAGTGCCCGTGTTACACTCTGACAGCGAAACTCAGTTAAAGGTAAGATGGGAGTGTGTTGCTTTCAGTAAACAGTTTGGTTCAGGTACCTCTCAGGTTTTCCTATTCTAAAGATACTATTTTGCTAATGGAGACATCCTCTAACTGATCAGCCCCCTTTGGTTAGTTGCCATTTCCTGATTCAAAGGTAACAAAGTTATGTTGTTGTTGTTCAGTCACTAAATTCATGTCCGACTCCATGACCCTATGGACTGCAGGCACACAAGCCTGTTCTGTCCTTCACTATCCCCCAGAGTTTGCTCAAATTCGTGTCCATTGAGTCGGTGATGCTATCTCATATTCTGCTGACCTCTTCTCTTTGGCCTCCAATCTTTCCTAGCATCAGGGTTAGCATAAATATATATTTTGTTTGTACCAGGTTTAGATTGTCTTTAAAAATTACTGGCCAACTAAATATATTTTCTTTTGAGCATTTGAAAGATTGAAACATTTTTCTTGGAAAGGACTGACAAGAGCTTGAATAGCTCTTAACGGTTTGGATACGACTATTAATAGCAGACTCTAGTCGCCTCTGAGAGCTTCCCTGGTAGCTCAGCTGGTAAAGAATCCGCCTGCAGTGCAGGAGGCCTGGGTTTGATCTCTGGTTGGGAAGATCCCCTGGAGAAGGGAAAAGCTACCCACTCCAGTTTCCTGGCCTGGAGAATTCCATGGACTGTATAATCCATGGGGTCACAAAGAGTCGGACACAACTGAGTGACTTTAACTCACTCATGCAGTCAACTGTAGCCCCAGCCAGCCCCCAGCATTCATGTGCATTACTTACCTGATCCTATCAGTTCAGTTCAGTTGCTCAGTTGGGTCCGACTCTTTGCACCCCCACAGACTGCAGCATGCCAGACTTTCCTCTCGATCACCAACTCCTAAAGCTTACTCAAACTCATGTCCATCAGTTTGGTGATGCCATCCAGCCATCTCATGCTCTGTCATCCCTGTCTCTTCCTGCCTTCAATCTTTCTCAGCATCAGGGTCTTTTCCAGTGAGTTAGTTCTTCACATCAGGTGGACAGAGTTTTGGCGTTTCACATTCAGCATCAGTCCTCCCAATAAATATTCAGGATTGATTTCCTTTAGGATGGACTGGTTTGATCTCCTTACAGTCCAAGGGATTCTCAAGAGTCTTCTCCAACACCACAGTTCAAAAGCATCAATTCTTTAGCACTCACCTTTCTTTATAGTCCAACTCTCACATTCATACATGACTACTGAAAAAACCATAGCTTTGATTAGATGGACCTTTGTTGGCAAAGTAATGTCTCTACTTTTTAATATGCTGTCTAGGTTGTTCATAGCTTTTCTTCCAAGGAGTAAGTGTCTTGTAATTTCTTTTATACCTGATCCTATAGGAATTTGATTTATGCTTCCTGAAAACCAATTTCCCTGTGGCAGGTTTCTCCTATTGGTATATGTTGGATTGTTGTTCAATTTCTAAGTCGTGTTAGACTCTTTGCAACCCATGCACTGCAGCACACCAGGCTTCCCTGTCCTTCACCATCTCCCAGAGTTTGCTCAAACTCATGTCTGTTGAGTTGGTGATGCTGTTTAATCATTTCATCCTCTACCACCCCTTTCTCCTTTTGCCATCAGTCAGTCTTTTCCAGCATGAGGATCTTTCACAGTGAGTCAGGTCTTCACATCAGTTGACATTGTATCTAAAGCTGACGTGATGAAGTACCCAGCCTCTCCTCCATGTTAGTAGGGAGCTTGGGAGTCTGGCTCAGAATGGGGCCATTAGTCATACCTTATTTGAATCTGCAGAGCAGAGCAAGAAGATAGGAAAGAAAGCATTGCAGGAAAACAGGGACTCACTACTTCTGAGTAGAGAGAAAAATACTGGGTTAGCAACTTGGGTGTTCTTGAAAAGTGTCTAAGGGAAGCCCCCCATATATGAAGGAGTTGTGTTCACATCTAGGCAGAAGAGCAAACAAGTCTTCCCCTTGGATTTTCACCTCCAGGATCCAATATAATAGCCCTTGACCTTTGGAGGGTGGCTTACAGGTGATGGCACATAGTTATCTTTGCAGTTGTGTGTGGAAGGGGAAAGAGAAGAGAAGTGATGATGCCAGTGGGCAGAAGCAGTAAACACCACGGAAAAAGTAGAGCCCCACTGGGTCAAGGAAAATGACTCATGTTAACATGTGATGTCTCGGAAAGAAATATGGTAACACAGAGTACACTCACAAAGTATTCCTTTGTGCATTCTATGTAACTCTTGGTCTGTGGATTGCAGAAGCTGACATATAGATGTAGGCTTGAAACTGATTTTAAATGGTGTCCATCAGGACAGGAAAATAAACTGGGAGATACATTCAGATACCAGGAGACCAATTGATTTATCAGTCATCTGTTACCAAAACAGTGGTCTGTAACAACCACCACAAAATCTCAGAGGTGCATAACAAGAAGCATTTGTGGCCCAGATGGTAAAAAATTCACCTGCAGTGCAGAAGACCCGGGTTTGATCCCTGGGTTAAAAAGATCCCCTGGAGGAGGAAATGGCAGCCACTCCATTATTCTTGCCTGGACAATTTCATGGACAGAGGAGCCTGGTGGGCTACAGTTCATGGGATCACGAAGATTCAGACATGACTGAGCAGCTAACACTTTCCCTTTCACACTGTGATGTTAGCTCAGTTCTGCTGATTTTGGCTGTACTTCTCAAATGCTTAGGGTCAGTTGGATGTCAGCTGAAGCAACTGGGTACCCAGGTCTTCTCTCTGAGACTCATAGACTCATCTTTGCATATTTTCATAGCAGTCACTGGAGCACGAGAGAGAGGACAAACCCAACCATACAAGTGCTTTTCAAGCCTTTTCTGTGTCATGTTTGCCATTATACATTATTTGGCCAAACTCAGAGACAGAGTGGATGGGCACTGTAGAATCAGTCTTCATTAAACTTTTTTGTTGAGTTAACCTCTATGATTTTTTAGAGCATTCTTACGGTAGCATACCGTCAGCCTACCTTGACTGATAGAATTGTTAGATATTTTTTCAGCATTGTTTTTATTGTCACAGATGAAAATTATATAAATGTCAGCTACCTACGGCCATACATTTTTTATGATGAAAATCCTATACTTCTTGTATGTGCATGTGTGCTAACTCACTTCTTTGCAACCCTATGGACCATAGCCTCTGTGCATGGGATTCTCCAGGCAAGAATACTGGAGTGGGTTGCCATGCCCTCCTCCAGACCATCTTCCCAACCCAGGGATTGAAACACATCTCTTACTTCTCATGTATTGGCTGGCAGTTTCTTTACCACTAGTGCCACCTAGGAAGATAACATGCAGTAGGGAACTACCTGAGAAGATGACATACTTATGCAGTAGGGAACTTATATAAAGGAGTATGCCATATCACTCCTTTTAACTTGTGCTTTCATTGTTATAATTATGGAGAGGGATTTTTTTGGTGGATGTTAATACACAGATTGCGTGCATGTGTGCTAAGTCACTTCAGTTGTGTCTGCCTCTTTCTGAACCCATGGACTGTAGCCTACCAGGCTCCTCTGTCCATGGATTCTGCAGGCAAGAATACTGGAGTGGGTTCCCATGCCCTCCTCCAGGGAATCTTCCTGACCCAAGGATCAACCCAAGTCTCCTGAAGCTCCTGCACTGCGGGTGGATTCTTTGCCACGGGGCCACCAGGGAAGCTCAGTACACAGATTATGTTATAGGAAATGATGTGGGTAAAACTACATCCTCATACACTGTCATCACAAATATAATGACCTATAAAACTTAACAACAGTAATTCAGTATCTCATAATATAGTTTCAGCTGCTTAGCTAGAATAGTAAAATGAATATAAGTGTTGAATGTATAGAAATTCTTTGAGATGTTTTTATAATAACTTTTGGGTAAGATGTTTAATATATGAATTTGATGTTGTTGAGCTCTCAGTTAAGTCTGAGTCTCTTTATGCTTCAAAGAGTTTTGTCTTGAGCATTCAACTGCCCGTTGCCTGTGTCTGTTGACACAGAACTGTTGAAATGCAACCATTGTCTCTGCCATCTGATGATGGAATTGCTTACCTGGAAAGTTCCTAGCTGATGTCATAGGGCAAGATGATTCTCTTCAGAGATTCTAAAGCACAGATTGACTCTCAGGAAGCCTGTTGTGCCTTCAGATAAGAGGAAAAATATCTCCTTGTGACTTAACGATTATCTTAGAAACCCCCTTTCAGAATTTTGACAACTTAGCTATGCACACTAAATGATTATTCTATACCGAGTGGTCCAGAGTGATGATGGAATCAGTTCAGTTCAGTCGCTCAGTAGTATCCAACTCTTTGTGACCCCATGAATCGCAGCACACTAGGCCTCCCTGTTCATCACCATCTCTCAGAGTTCACTCAGACTCACGTCCATCAAGTCCTTGATGCCATCCAGCCATCTCATCCTCAGTCGTCCCCTTCTCCTCCTGCCCCCAGTCCCTCCCAGCATCAGAGTCTTTTCCAATGAATCAGCTCTTTGCATGAGGTGGCCAAAGTACTGCAGTTTCAGCTTTAGCATCAGTCCTTCCAAAGAAATCCCAAGGCTGATCTCCTTCATGCCCAGAACACACAAATAGATTCATCGAGTTGGGTAGAGAAGAAAAGGGGGAGGGGGAGATAGAGGCGACCTGGTGGAGAAAAAGGAGAGTCAAAAGTGGGAAAGAGCAATCAGGCCAGTGATCTCGCTCCCAAGTAAAAATGGTACAAAGTTGATAACATATGCCAAAAAGCAAAGATTAAAAATCTTGAGTAGAGGTTAGAGTCTCAAAAATACAATATTAAAACAAACAACAACAAAAAGTCATAGAAATTATAAAATATCTATATGTGAAGTTTGCTTTAAAAATAGGGAGTTTCTTTCCTTTTTTTGGAAGGTGATAAAAATGAAAATTAAAGAAGCAATGGGAACTTAAAATAACAAAAAATAAAATAATATTTTCCATTTTAAAGTATACACTTTATTGATACTTAGTGCTACAATTTTTGTGTTACATTAGCTCATTCATTAAAATATTTTTTCATCACTTTGCAGAAACATACCATATTCATTAAATCATCACTGTCCATTTCCTCCACCCCATCATGTGTCAACCTGTAGTCTATGTTTTGAGTCGATGAATTTTCTTGTTATGGATATAGTGCATAACGGAACTCATAGTATTGCCACGTTTGTTTCTAACTTCTTTCACCTAGTATGTTTTGGAGGCTTATCTAAGTTATGGTATGTATCAGTACTTTGTTTTTCTCTTTTATGGCTGCATAATTTTTTATTTTAAGTACATATGATAATTTTTTATTCATTCATGTATTGTTAGACATCTGTGTTGTTTACCTTTGGGTCTTATGAATGATGTTTCTTCATGGACATGTTTTCGTTTTCATTGAATATATTAGTAAGGGTGGAATTGATGAAATGTGGTAATTTTATGTCTAACATTTTGTGGGGGTTTTTTGTTTGTTTGTTTGTTTACTTTATGTTACTTTACAATACTGTATTGGTTTTGCCATACATCAACATGAATCCACCACGGGTGTACATGAGTTCCCCCCTCCCACCTCCCTTCCCATACCATCTCTCTGGGTCATCCCAGTGCACCAGCCCCAAGCATCCTGTATCCTGCATCGAACCTAGACTGGCGATTCGTTTCTTACATGACATTATACATGTTTCAATGCCGTTCTCCCAAATTATCCTACCCTCTCCCTCTCCCACAGAGTCTAAAAGTCTGTTCTATACATCTGTGTCTCTTTTGCTGTCTCACATACAGGGTTATCATTACCATCTTTCTAAATTCCATATATATGTGTTAGTATGCTGTATTGGTGTTTTTCTTTCTGGCTTATTTCACTCTGTATAATCGGCTCCAGTTTCATCCACCTCATTAGAACTGATTCACATGTATTCTTTTTAATGGCTGAGTAATACTCCATTGTGTATATGTTCCACATATCATTTAAAAATTATAATAGTAAAAACATATCTAAGACTTTGTCTGGAGCTGTTGCGGGCAGTGTGAGGTCAGTTCATTTTCATATAGTTTCTTGGTCTGGCCTATACTTCTCATGGTCTATAGGCCCTTTTTTATGTAGTCAGTGTTAATTAACTACAGGGCTTTAATCTATTGCACCTGTCACTTCCCAAGCAGTTCCCTCTGCTTATTTCAGCTTCTTCTGTTTGCTGGTCTCTTTAGTGTCTAATTTTCACCCTGAAACAAGGGGCGCGGTGGTGTTCACTTTCTTTTTTAGACTCACTTGTTCAGTGGTGCTTTGGGGAGGGAGGAACACTGCAAACAAATATCACTGGCGTGTGTTTACAGTGATTCAGCCACACTGGGTTTGCCCCTGCTCACGGTGTGTGTGCTTTCCCAGTCTACACTGCTCAGACTCTAGGTTGCTCTGCCAGGAACTGTCTGCTACAGGCCCTGGTTTGCATGCACTTCCCAGGTCTAAGCCACTCAGGTTCAGGTTCTCGGGTACCCCACAAAGGCACAGACTTGGTGGGGCCTGCATTTTGTGCCCATCCCAGGTCCGAGCAGCTCAGGTGACCAGTTCCTTGGTGTGCGCAGTCGCCTCCAGTTGAAGGCTGCGATTTATCCCCTCCCCTGTCCCAGCCGCTAGGTTTTCTGGGTTGGTACCCCCAAAGGCACAGACTTGGTGGGGCCTGCATTTTGTGCCCATCCCAGGTCCGAGCAGCTCAGGTGACCAGTTCCTTGGTGTGCGCAGTCGCCTCCAGTTGAAGGCTGCGATTTATCCCCTCCCCTGTCCCAGCCGCTAGGTTTTCTGGGTGTACAATGGGCGCACCTTGTGTCTCTTCTGGGAAGCTGATCTCTGGCTGCGACCCTCCTGGCTGATGTCGACCATCCAGAATCCCAAGAAGTCTTGGTTAGCAACAAAGTCTGTTTGCAGGTTGGTATAGGATGCCTCTCTGGGGCCGCAAAAACCCCCTTCCAGCTCTGGCTGCCCTTGCCTGCCTGTCTCTCGGGGACGGGCCAGCCGGCAGCCAGCTAGCTCTGCACAGTTCTTTGCTCTTTGAGAGTGCCTGGCGGTGATTAGGGCTTTTTGCTGGGATCCAGGATTGCAAGATAGCTATCCCACAACCTGGGTCTCTATCTCAAGCTAGTTCCCTCAGATTGCCCTCCGGGCAGGCCTGGTCCATATCCTAAGCAATGCCGCCCACTCCTCCGCGTCCCTCCCCTGCTTGCTAGTGGGGGATGCGAGCGTCTGGGCTGTCGCACCACAGGGAGCTGCTGTTAGACACGTAATCTGTGTGTTTTAACTATTTATTTTCCCTCCCAGTTAGTTTGCCCTCTGAGATTCCGAGGCTTGCCACAGACCCGCCGGAGAGAGTCTTTCCTGGTGTTTGGAAACTTGTCTTTTTTAAGACTCCCTTCCCGGGATGGATCTCCATCCCTACCTCTTTTGTATCTCTTTTTATCTTTTACATTTTGTCCTACCTCCTTTAGAAGATAAGGGGCTGCTTTTCAGGGTGCCTGATGTCCTCTGCCAGCATTCAGAAATTGTTCTGTGGAATTTGCTCAGCTCTCAAATGTTCTTTCAATGTATTTATTGGGGAGAAAGTGGTCTCCCCATCCTATTCCTCCACCATCTTAGTGGTTTGCTCTTTTAAACCATGGCTGAGGTATGTCTCCAATGGAAATACTGGAGGAATTAAAATGTGGCAATTTCAACATGATTTCATCAGGCAATGGGGCTCCTCAAACCTTCCAATATCTTCTAGTCTGTCGTACAAAGATAGGATCAAAGTGAGCTTCCCCGGGCGGTTGTTGCATGCTCAGTCATGTCCTACTCTTTGCGACTCCATGGAGAGGAGAACCTGGTGAGCTACAGTCCACCGGATTTTTCAGGCACGAATACTGGTGCAGGTTGCCGTTTCCTTCTCCAGGAGATCTTTGCCACCTCATCTGCTGCGGCTCCTGCATTGGCAGGCAGATTCTTTACCACTGAGCCAACTGGGAAACCCTTGCAAAACACGAATCTCTTGTAAGAATGGATCTTTTCGTGTCAGGGCCAGACTTTTGACATGGAAAGCTGTTCCGTGTTCATTTTCCTTCCTGAAACTGAGTTGAATTCTTCCGGATCCATTTGCTTAGGGAGTCAAAATTCCTCCTGGGTCTCACCTTACTGGTGTTTCTTGGCTCATATCAGACAGCTGAGCCTCATGTGGACGGCGCCCCCTGGTGGTCACATATGGATGGGACAAAGCATGCAAAGACCTCGTAACACCGAAATGTTTATCTTTCAATCTGAATGTCCCATGACAGAAACTGAAAATTGATAAGGACCCTTAGTCTGTTCCAGAGAGATCATATTTGCTTCCTACTCCTAATTTTGGAAGGCCCACCTGTATTATATAAAACATTAAAATTGTTCCTCATTCCATGCTATGTGGGTTTTTTGCTAAAATTACCAAGAGGATTTTTAAAATTATTGCCCAGGATAAACTCATTTAATTGTCCAAGCCTTATTTTTTTGTTTGTTTGTTTGTTTGGCAGCACTGGGCAGCTTTCAGGATCTTAGTTTCTGGGTTAGGGTTCAAACTGAGCCCCTCAGCAGTGAAAGCATGGACTCCTAATCACTGTTCAGTTCAGTCACTCAGTCGTGCCCGACTCTTTGCGACCCCATGAACAGCAGCACACCAGGCCTCCCTGTCCATCACCAACTCCCGGAGTCCACCCATGTCCATTGAGTCAGTGATGCCATCCAACCATCTCATCCTCTGTCGTCCCCTTCTCCTCCTGTCCCCAATATTTCCCAGCGTCAGGGTCTTTTCAAATGAGTCAGCTCTCCGCATCAGGTGGCCAAAGTATTGGAGTATCAGATTCAATGTCACTTCTTCCAATGAACACCCAGGACTGATATCCTTTAGGATGGACTGGTTAGATCTCCTTGCAGAAGTCTTCTCCAACACCTCAGTTCAAAAGCATCAATTCTTTGGCACTCAGCTTTCTTCACAGTACAACTCTCACATCCATACATGACCACTGGAAAAACCATAGCTTGACTAGATGGACCTTTGTTAACAAAGTAATGTCTCTGCTTTTTAATATGCTGTCTAGGTTGGTCATAACTTTTCTTCCAAAGAGTAAGCATCTTTTAATTTCATGGCTGCAATCACCATCTGCAATGATTTTGTAGCCCAGAAAAATAAAGTCAGCCACTGTTTCCACTGTTTCCCCATCTATTTGCCATGAAGTGATGGGACCGGATACCATGATCTTTGTTTTCTCAATGTTGAGCTTTAAGACAACTTTTTCACTCTCTTCTTTCACTTTCATCAAGAGGCTGTTTAGTTCTTCTTCACTTTCTGCCATATGAGTAGTGTCATCTGCATATCTGAGGTTATTGATATTTCTCCCAGCAATTTTTACTCCAGCTTGTGCTTCATCCAGCCCAGCATTTCTCATGATGTACTCTACATATAAGTTAAATAAGCAGGGTGACAGTATACAGCCTTGACATACTCCTTTTCCTATCTGGAACCAGCCTGTTGTTTCATGTCCAGTTCTAATTGTTGCTTCCTGACCTGCATACAGATTTCTCAAGAGGCAGGTCAGGGGGTCTGGTATTCCCATCTCTTTCAGAATTTTCCAAAGTTTATTGTGATCCACACAGTCAAAGGCTTTGGCATAGTCAATAAAGCAGAAATAGATGTTTTTCTGGAACTCTCTTGCTTTTTCCATGATCCAGCGGATGTTGGCAATTTGATCTCTGGTTCCTCTGCCTTTTCTAAAACCTGTCTCTTATACACATCTCCCATGGACTGAAACCCGTCAGGCTCCTCTGTCCATGGAATTCTCCAGGCAAGAATACTGGAGTGGGTAGCCATTTCCTTCTCCAGGGAATCTTCTGGACCCAGGGATTGAACCCACATCTCCTAGGTGTCCTGCTAGGAGAATTGTTGCAGGCAGATTCTCTATCATTTGAGCTACCAGGGAAGCTATGTTTTTCTGGAACTCTCTTGCTTTTTCCATGATCCAGCGGATGTTGGCAATTTGATCTCTTGTTCCTCTGCCTTTTCTAAAACCAGCTTGAACATCAGGAAGTTCACGGTTCACGTATTGCTGAAGCCTGGCTTTAAAAATTTTGAACATTACTTTACTAGCATGTGAGAATGAGTGCAATTGTGCAGTAGTTTGAGCATTTTTTGGCATTGCCTTTCTTTGGGACTGAAATGAAAACTGACCTTTTCCAGTCCTGTGGCCACTGCTGAGTTTTCTAAATCTGCTGGCATATTGAGTGCAACACTTTCACAGCATCATCTTTCAGGATTTGAAATAGCTCTACTGGAATTCCATCACCTCCACTAGCTTTGTTCGTAGTGATACTTTTTAAGGCCCACTTGACTTCACATTCCAAGATGTCTGGCTCTAGATGAGTGATCACATTATCATGATTATCTGGGTCTTGAAGATCTTTTTTGTACAGTTCTTTTGTGTATTCTTGCCACCTCTTCTTAATATCTTCTGCTTCTGTTAGGTCCAGACCATTTCTGTCCTTATCAAGCACATCTTTGCATGAAATGTTCCCTTGATATCTCTAATTTTCTTGAAGAGATCTCTAGTCTTTCCCATTTTGTTCTTTTCCTCTATTTCTTTGCATTGATCACTGAAGAAGGCTTTCTTATCTTGTCTTGCTATTCTTTGGAACTCTGCATTCAGATGCTTATAGTTAACCAAAATAAGCATTTGCTTAATAAAACAAAAGTCACATTTGATTAAGTATGATATTGATGAAACATAATCTTTTCTGAATAATCTGGAATTCACCCAGATTCTGTCTTCACCAATTTAAGTATTTTTTCAACTGAATAAGTTTATATCGTAGCCCCAGTCCTCTAATTTCTGTAGGTCAGCTTGTTTTAACAACAAATAGATCATTAAAAAAGAAGTCTTTCGCTTTCTTTCTCTTTAGCTCAGTTGTTCATTTGAACTTTTGTTTTGTGGATCACGTCTCATCTCTTTTTAAGCCTATAGGCATTGTTGAGTTTTTAGGAAATCTAGCAAGTTTATATCGGTATTTGTATTGACTGTTGGCCTTAGTGAATGTACAGGTAACAAAGAAAAGATGCTGTGCAAGATGATACAAGATATAACCTTGTAGTTCAGACTAAAAGCTTACAGATGAGCATCATCACTATGTAGTAGATTCTCACTGCGCGCTAGTTTCCAGTCACACTTAATGAAACCAAATGGAGATTTGATTCATTAAATCCTTCATCCCACAATAAACTGCAAGCATAATGTTAGGGGCCATCATCTTCAATAATTAAATCTTTGAATCAAAAATTAATTTTCAGTAAATATTGAAACGATGTTAAATACACACACAAACATTTTAAAACCCAGTGTTTAAATGACTTGACAGAGACTTTAAGATCAATAAAATGGAATTTCTGCAAAGTACTTCATCCTTTCTGTTTGTTTGTTTGCTGTGTGTGCCATAGCCTGTGGAATATTAGTTTCTTGCCCAGGGACTGAACTCATGCCCCCTGCAGTAGAAGTGAGGAATCTTAGCCACTGGACTGTCGGGGACGTCCCCACACTCATCCTTATAATTTCTAACTTCAGAGAGAACTGATGCAAATTTTTCTTAAGCAAGTATTTTCGTTTTGTAAAGAAGCTTGTGGATTAACACAGGTCTGTGTGTCAAGAATTTGTAGAGATGCCAACAGGGGAAAGGGAACATGGGCCAGAGTTGTTGGTGTTGTTGTTTTTTCCCCCTTGGAGGTTCCTCTTTATCTTCTTGTCCTTTTTTTTTTCCTCTTGGCTCTTTTCTGTCCCCTTCACTGTATCTTTGAAGAATATTTTCCTTTCCCCGTTTTCACTTACATTGCTAAAAACATAAAAGTTTTGTTCAACACTTTCTTCAGTTATTTAGACTTTTTAATTCAGTTACTCATGCCCCAGGGACATTGTGAGCTCAGCATACTCTTAACTAACCTCGTTTTCCACTCTCCCAATCTTCCCTCTGTCATTCTCAACCTAAATCCTCAGATGCCTCAGTTATCATTCCAGTTCCCAAGCAAAAGGCCCAAGGCCATGATGTGCACTCCTTGTCTGCACAAAGTCAATTAATTACCAAGCCCTCATTCTTCTCTGTTACCTCTTCAATATCTCCTTCCCTCCATCTCTGCCTCCACTTTGTTTATGCTTCTGTAACTCCTTACTTTCCCCTTTGTCTTGACCTCTACTCTGGTTTGTTCTGTTCGATAGCACTGTTTTGTCTAAGAGCTATGACACAGTCTGTTCGAGACCTGAGAGCTATAACACAGTCTGTCCAAGACCCGAGGGCTGTGACGTGCCGACGGCTTTAATGTCCATCACTGCACATCTTGGTTGTGACGCGACAGAACCGAGGAGCGTACATTCGCCTGACAGCATGGTCTCCGGAGGCATACTGTCTGGGTTTTAATCTTTCTCAGGACATGAGACAGTGAAGAAGTTATCTTTTCTCTCTGTTTCCTCAGCTGTAAAATGAGGATAATAAAAGTACCTGTCTCACAGGACTGCTAAGGATTTAATGATCTCATATAAGAAATATTTTGAACAGAACCTGATACATACTGGTGCCATACATATTTTAACATTCTAATTTTCTACTCTAGTATCCATAGTATTAATTCTTGGCTTCCATTCTCGTGGTCCAGAATGGCGCTGGTGCTCCTGCCACCACACCCCAATTTTAAGTACCTACAGTAAGAAAGGGGAAGAGGACAAACACCCCATGCTTCAGCTGAGTCAGCTTCCCTTAAACAATTTTCCAGAGTTTTCAACCATCACTTTTGATTATATGTCACTGTTCTGAACTTAGTTACAGGACTTCATTTAGCACAAGAGAGGCTTTGGAATCCTGGTCTTTTAGCTGGGTTCTCTTAGAAAGGAAAGGAGTACAGATTTCAAATGTTATAATACTATGATTGACAGTATTAAAAAAAAAGTATATTTGGTTCCCTTGTTTTGGCATGGAGCTCCTAAAACCCTTGAAAATTCCTGTGGTAAGAGCAGTAAAAATATCTTTTGTAATGTTAATGAGATGACCTTGAGAATGTCCCTAGATAATGAGAGCTGAAGGCTGGTTGCCATGGGAACCAACAGAGTGATTAGAGGTTTGAAAGTTTCAGTTCCACCCACTGATCTCTGGAAAGGGGAAAGAGGCTAGAGATTGAGTTCAATCATCAATGGCCAATGATGTATTTAATAAACTGTATTTAATAAATTATACCTATGTAACTGGGCTTCCCAGGTGGTGCTAGTGGTAGAGAACCCACCTGCCAATGCAGGAGACATAAGAGATGGTTTCCATCCCTCGGTCGGGGAGATCCCCCAGAGGAGGGCATGGCAACCCATTCCAATATTTTTGCCTGGAAAATCCCATGTACAGAGGAGCCTGGTGGGTTACAGCCCATGGGATTGCAAAGAGTCGGACATGACTGAAGCAACTTGGCATACGACTTGGCATGTCATGGTATCCATACAATGAGGGATGTCACAGGTGGCTCAGTGGTAAAGAATCTGCCTGCCAGTGAAGAAGATGCAGGAGGGATGGGTTCAATCCCTGGCTGGGGAAGATCCCCTGGAGGAGGAAATGGCAACCCACTCTGGTACTCTTGGCTGAAAAATCCCATGGGCAGTGGAACCTGGCAGACTATAGTCCATGGGGCCACAAAGAGTTGGAATGACTGAGCAACTGAACATCCACATTCATACAATGACAGAGCACAATATTTGAAATACAAAACTTACAATATCATTTCAGTTCTTAATATTATGATTTAATGGGGCAAACCTACTGTACAGATATTCATTGATAAGTATTGACTTGATTGAAAGTGAAAGTGAAGTCCCTCAGTCGTGCCCCACTCTTTGTGACCCCATGGGCAGTAGCCTGCACTAAGCTCCTCCATCCATGGGATTTTCTAGGCAAGAGTACTGGAGTGGGTTGCCATTTCCGTCTCCTGGGAATCTTCCTGACCCAGGGATCCAACCCAGGTCTCCCACATTGTAGACAGACGCGTTACCATCTAAGCCACCAGGGAATTAGAAGTTCATTGAATTGATTAGTGGCAATTTTTAAAAATTTGCTTCCTTTTTAATAGAATACTTACATACAACTACATAATAGTTTGGTTTAAAAAGAAATCTCAAAAGAAATTTTAAATCATTTTAAGTAAATGAAAATGAAAGTAAAACTTATGAAAGTTTGTAGATTGCAGTAAAAATTGTGTGTTGAGACATTAATAATCAGTTTCTACCTTAAGAAATTATGAAAGAAACAAACTATATCAAGGTCAGAAAAGAAAATCATAAGTATTAGAGCAATAATCACTAAAATCAAAAACAAGAAATCAATAGAAAATGATCGATAAAACCAAACACTAGTTCTTTCAAAAGCAGTTTTTAATAAAACCAATAAGATTCTAGCCAGAATAACTAAAAACGAAAGAGCAAGGACACAGACTACTGATGTCAAAGATGAAAGAGTGAGACCACGACAGACTGAATAGAAATAAAAATAAAGTAATACTATGAACAACTTTGTGCTCCCAGTTTTTTTAGCCTAGATGACATGGACCTGTTCCTTGAAAGACATGGTCTGCCAAACCTCATAAGGAAAAGATGAACCAAATAAACATATCTATTGAAGAACTGAACTGATAATAAACAACCTTTCAAAGCAGAAAGTGCCAGGCCCAGATGGGTTCTTTGGTGAATTCTACAAAATATTTAAGGAAGAAATTGTGGCAGTTATCTCTAATCTCTTTCAAAGGATAGCAGAGTCTGTGCTTTCTAACACATCCTGAGGCCAGCATTACCCAAATACCATAAGCAGCCAAGGATATTGTAAGGAAAGGAAACTACCACATTTTCTGGAAAAGACAAGTATCTTTCACAAACATCAGTCAGTTCAGTTCAGTTCAGTCACTCAGTCGTGTCCGACTCTTTGCGACCCCATGAATCGCAGCACACCAGGCCTCCCGGAGCATCACCAACTCCTGGAGTTCACTCAGACACACGTCCATCAAGTCCGTGATGCCATCCAGCCATCTCATCCTCTGTCATCCCCTTCTCCTCCTGCCTCCAGTCCCTCCCAGAATCCGAGTCTTGTCCAGTGAGTCAACTCTGCATTAGATGGCCAAAGTATTGGAGTTTCAGCTTTAGCATCAGTCTTTCCAAAGAACACCTAGGACCGATCTCCTTTAGAAAGGACTGGTTGGATCTCCTTGCAGTCCAGGGTACTCTCAAGAGTCTTCTCCAACACAATTCAAAAGTGTCAATTCTTTAGCACTCAGGTTTCTTCACAGTCCAACTCTTACATCCGTACACGACCACTGGGAAATCCATAGCCTTGACTAGATGGACCGTTGTTGGCAAAGTAATGTCTCTGCTTTTGAATATGCTGTCATCTAGGTTGGCTCCTTGCTGCTATGCTAGGCTGGTGAGGGGCAACAGGCCTCCCCCTCTTGGTAGTCTCAAGCCTCAGAGTCCTTATAGTGGTGTCCATCTCAGGGTGAGTGATATTTTCCATGGTTAGGTGCAGTTTTATCTATTCTTGTTGCACTAGCACTACATTCTTGTAGCTTGTTGACCTGGGCAGAGACAAAATGAGTTAAACAAATTGATAATACATCGAGCAATCATAAGCAGTATCAATGTGATGATAACAGAAATAAGTAGGGGCATTAGCCAACTCCAAACTCCCCCTCGCCAGGAGAAGGATCTCCAAAGACAGATTATAGCCACTCCAAGAACTCTCCAGCTTGTTCTTTGAGATCCTGTAGGATCTGAATGTTTTTCTTGAGAACTGTGAGACTTTCTTTAACTTAGCTGGAGGTATTTAACCAGAAACAACACATCTCATTCTAGATGGCTCAAGTCCCTCTTTGTTCAGGGATCAGGAGATCTGTCTCTGGTCTATTTTGGAGTACAACCCCTGTCAAACTGTGTTGGCTCTTAAGAGCTATCCTGGGAAATCTTATCCCCAGAGACTTAATTCTGGGTGTACTCATTAGAATGATACTCATTTGTAGTCTTGAATAGGTATCTGAGATCACCCAGGAGCTCACAGGTGTACTGGGTGTCCTCTTCTGTTTTCCGTGGCTTGATTCATGAGTAGTGAATCCAGGAGTCATGCCCTGGTACCTTGACTGCTCTGGGGGTAGAAAGTATAACAGGGTAGGGGCCCTTCTATGTGGGGAGTGTAGACTTTGAGGACCCGTCTTTCCAGACTTTAATTGGGACTTGAGTCCTTGCTGTATATAGTGGTGGCTCTTAAGAATCTTTTGGGTCCTGGTTGACATCCCACAAGCATATATCCTGTTGGAATTTCCCAGTGGCCATGGTATAAGACCAGAGGGTCTGAGCCTCTGGATCTAGGAAGAGGTCATTGACATAAACAAAAGATCTCCCATACAGCATCTCATAAGGACTAAGGCCAATCTGTTCCTTAAGGACAATGTGGATGCAGAGGAGAGCTATAGGTAAAGCCTTCTTCCATCTGAGGGAGGTCTCCTGGGTTATCTTTTTATCACTGATTTTAAGAATTGGTTGGCTCTTTCTACTTTTCCTGAAGACTGAGACCTCCAGACACAATGGAGATAATAAGTAATACCCAATGCTTCAGAGATCTCTTGGGTGACCTTAGAAATAAATGATGTCACATTGTCACTTTGTAGTGACCTGGGCAGACCAAATCTCAAAATGATTTCATGGAGAAGTTTTTTCCACCTCCTTGGCCTTCTCAGTCCAGGTGGGAAAACCTGCAATCAATCCTGTGAATGTATCTATTATGACTAGGAGATTTATACCCTTTGGAAACTGACATCTGGGTGAAGTCCATCTGCCAGTCCTCTCCTGGGTAGGTCCCATGCCATTGGATGGGCTGGGTCTCATCTCAGTGGCATCTCTGAAACCTCAGCAGGCAGATGGACTGCCTCTAAGAGTCTAAGGATTTGATCACCATATTTGATTGGGGACCCTTGGATGGTCAAATGCCCTCAGTTCAGTTCAGTCACTCAGTCATGTCTGACTGTGACCTCACAAACCGTAGCACGCCAGGCCTTCCTGTCCATCACCAACTCCTGGAGTCCACCCAAACCCCTGTCCATTGAGTCAGTGATGCCATCCAACCATCTCATCCTCTGTAGTCCCCTTCTCCTCCTGCCCTCAATCTTTCCCAGCATCAGGGTCTTTTCAAATGAGTCACCTCTTTGCATGAGGTGGCCAAAGTATTGGAGTTTCAACTTCAGCATCAGTCCTCCCAATGAACACCCAGGACTGATCTCCTTTAGGATGAAGTAGTTGGATCTCCTTGCAGTTCAAGGCCTCTTTCCCTGCAAATAACAGCATGTGCATGTAGCACCAGAAAGGCATACTTGGAGTCAGTGTGAATGGCTACTCTTTTTCCTTTTCCCATCTCTAAAGCTCAAGTCAGGGCTATGAGCTCAGCTAACTGGGCTGAAGTACCTGGTGGCAAAGGTTTAGCCTCTGTGTTCTTGAAATTTGAGACTACTGCATATCCGGCTTTTCTTTTTCCATCGAAGACAAAACTGCTTCTATCAGTGTACCAGTTTTCCTCAGGATTGGTCAGAGGATCTTTTGACAATCCCTCTTGGGGTTTTGTCCAGTGGTCCAAGGTTTCTAGGCAAGAGTGAAAGTGGAGAGAGCCCTCGAGGGCAAGCAGGAGGGTGGCTGGATTAAGAACCTCACAAGGGGATATAGTGAGGCCTGGATTTTCCCTCAGCACTACCTGATATCTGAGGATCCTTTGATCAGACATGCATAAGTGGCCTCTGCCATTCAGGAGTTATTTCACTTGGTGGCTGGTAAAAATAGTTTGCCCTCAAAAGAGATTTTTAAAGCATCTTCTATCAGGACTGCAATAGCTGCAAGATTTCGAAGGCAGGGAGGGCAGCCTCAGGCAGATGGATCGAGCCTCTTGGATAAGTAAGCTACAGGCTGGGGCGCAGGTCCCAACCTTTGAGTTAACACTCCCAAAGCTATTCCTTCCTTTTCATGGACATAAAATTGGAATGATTTTCTGGGCCTGGCAACCTCAAGGCGAGTGCTTGAGTTAAGGCCTGTTTTAGTGTAGCCTCTGCCTTCTTTTGAGGTGTTCCCCACACCAATGGGATTGAATCATTCTGTCCCTTTAATCTTTCATATAAGGGCTGGGCAATTAGATCATAGTTGGTACCCAGATTCTACAATACCCAGTTAGCCCCAGGAAAGCTCGCAATTGATTTTGAGTTGTGGGAGAGCACAACTGGAGGATTCCTTGTACTTGATCAGAGAACAGCCTCCTGGACCCGTGTGTAATCTGAACTCCCAGGTAAGTTACCTTTGTCTCGACCATCTGTGCCTTAGCACAGGAGACTTTTTATCCCCTCTCTGTCAAAAAGTTTAGAACCTGAATTGCATCTTGTTAGGCACTTTTCTCATCTGGAGAATAGATTAGTAGGTCATCTACATATTATATTTTCTCATTAGGTCCCACGTCCAGATCTAGGAAATCCCAGCTAAGAACCTGCCCAAACAGGTTGGGGCTATCTCCGAACCCTTGAGGTAATACCGTCCAAGTCGTCTGTTGGTGTTTTTCTCCTGGAGCCTCCTGCTCGAAAGCAAAAAGATATTGGGATTCTTAGTATGCAAAAGAATGCATGGAAGATGAAGGCCTGAATATGTAGAGGGATTGGGTGCTCTACAATATTTCCCTCACAAGGGCCCGCTATTTTCTGGTTGTCCCTCCAGAAGATTGTAGAGGCAACACTGTGGGCCTGGACAGGGCTCAGGAAAAGAGCATGAAACAGGATGCCAGGATGGAAGGGGGCAGTGCACAACTTTTGAAAGTATGACATAGCCAGGGGCATCACATAAGCTGATTAAAATCAAATGGGTCCAAATTGGCAGACAAGTCAAGTTCAACTAAACCTTGATCCTCAGTCTGCAGGCTAAATGACACACCCAGAGGCACCATGACAGTTCCAAGGCTCTATCAAAAGACCAAAGAGTGGGTGGTCCCCCAACTGTTAGAATGACCCTGCCACCCATTAGCATATGAAATTACCCAGCCCATAAAAAACTAACCACACCACATTTCAGGGCTGCAGTCACCCTCTCAGATGGCCCATACCCTGTGGAGTGTGCATCTCTCTGAATCTGAACAAATCTACCTCTTCCCGATCACTGTGTCTCTCACTGAATTTTTTTGCAATAGACATCAAGGACCTGAGCTTCATTAGGTCCTGAAACCAGGCACCATAGGTTCTGGCTGGACTCAAGTCCTAGTTGGATAGTGTGACTGAGCACAGCAGAGTCCCTGTCGTGTGGGTTTGAGTCCCAATCTTAGTAAACAGTTTCATATTTTTCCCTTTAGGAAAGATGATGACCTGCCCAATACTTTGTAAGCCGTAGCATAGATGGAGAGAGGAGCTGAAGGATGGGAGGAAAAAGCAGTGGGAAAAATGTGCTGAAGAATCCCCTTCATAACCTGCCAGAAAATCTGCTAAATACCTGACTTCTGTCCACAATGTTCATTGGCCTGATCCTTGACACAAAGGAAATTAAGGGCAGAAGAACCCTCACCCACTTGGTCAAGAGCTACTAGGGCACAGCAGATAGAGGAGTCTTATGGATACACTACAGAATAGCCCCTGGCAGAGCCCCTCAGTTGCGCCCACTGCTGCCTGCCTGTTCACAGGGGGTTCGAGGAAGCAAGAAACGAGAGATCGTAAACAAATTAAGATTCTGCTAGCAATATGTCCTTCCAGCCATAGGAGCAAGGACCTCCTACCTTAACCTCAGAGGTCTTCTGGAATCTGAGGCTGAGCTGCGTGAGCTTTCTGCAGAGCTTGTTTTTGCTGTCCTGGTTTCCAGCATGCTGGGCTTCTTGCCACTTCAACTGTGTTGGGTTTTCTTTGCATTCAGCTTCCACTATGGGAGCTTTTGCCAATTTGGGCTTCTCCTGTGCTTGGCCTCTGCCTCACGGGGCCGAGCCAAGGTTGTTTTAGCCAGGTTACATCTGAGTCATGGCACCAGATATGTCAATTACACCAGGAGTGTGTAATTTCCTTGGTTCTGTCTCACACTGCAAAGATTTGAAACAGCGGACCAGTGTTACAACTCGGTTACAGCTCAGAGTTTTATTCCACAAGCAAAGGAAAGTACACCCTTGAGGCGTGAGGGCAGGCAGACCCCAAAGGAGAGACCCCAATCTGTCTTGGCGTCCTCTTTCTATTGTTTTGTCTCCTCCTCCCTGAGCCTGCCCTATGCAAATTGGGCTAGCCAAGAAGGGGGCATGTTTGTCTTACCCGAAGTTCTCACTCTGGTCCTCAGATTTTCTTTTGTTCCATTTTCGTGGGCTTTTTCCTTTGTCTTCGAGCCACTGCCATTTTGGACTCCTTTTTCCTATTCTAACTACCTAACATTCCCAACTTTAGTCATGTCTGCCTCTTTGTGACTCCATGGACCGTAGCCCACCAGGCTCCTCTGTCCATGGGGATGCTCCAGGCAAGAATCCTGGAGTGCGTTGCCATTTCCTTCTCCAGGGGATCTTCCTGACCCAGGCATTAAACCCGTGTGTCTTATGTCTCCTACACTGGCAAGACTGTCCTTTACCACTAGAGCCACTGTTCCTGATGGGTAGATAATATATAATTCCTGTCTGGTTCCCAGAGTTCCTCTGACCTCTCTTGAAGTCTATAGAAGCTGAACCTGAATTCCGAAGAAAGGGTTAAAAGCTGGCACTGAAGACCTCTAGTTTCAAGAGTGAGAGCTCATTTCTAACATCTGTTATGCTAGCTGATCACCCAATTCACCCATGACAACTCATTCTGATGCAAATTATTTAAAATGTCTGCTGCCTATTGCATATAAAGATCCGTGGCACCCTTGCGGTAGCCTCCTTTTGAGGGGAGGGACTTATTGGAAAGAGAGTGGACCAGTCCTAGGAACCTGAAATTCTTCACAGGGCAACTGACTAAATGTGTGGTGTGGCTTAAACTAGGCATCTGCAAACTGCAGCCTGAGGGCCAGATCCAGCCTGCTGGTGATTTTGCTATGGCCTATTAGCTAAGAATGATTTTTCTTTTCTTTCTTTCTTGTTTTATTAGTTGGGAAAAAATCAGAAGAATACAGTCTATGATGTGAAAATTATGTAAAATTCCCATTTCAGCACTTACGTGTGCATGCATGCTAGGCTGCTTCACTCTTGTCCAACTCTTTGCCACCCTGTGGACCATAGCCCACTAGGCCCTTCTGCCATGGGCTTCTCCAAGCAAGAATACGGAAGTGGATTGCAGTATCCTCCTCCAGGGGATCTTCCCCACCCAGGTCTCCGTGTCTCCTACATTGCAGATGGATTCTTTACCACTAGTGCCACCTGGGAAGTCCCTCAGCATCTATAAATAAGGTTTTTTGGGAACACATTTGTTTATGAACCGTGTATCACAATTTGGCATTACTGCAACTGAGATGAGTAATTGGAACAGAGACCTTGAGACCCAGAAATCCAAAAGTATTTACTGTTTATACCTATATTGGGCTTCCCTGGTGACTCAGATGGTAAAGAATCTGCCTGCAGTCAGGAGACCTGGGTTTGACCCCTGGGTCAGGAAGATCCCCTGGAGGAGGGCATAGCAACCCACTCCAGTATTCTTGTCTAGAGAATCATCATGGACAGAGGAACCTGGAAGACTACAATCGATGGGGTCACAAAGAGTCAAACATGACTTAGTGACTAAGCACAGTACATACCTATGTTGCCAAACCAAGCTTGAATCCTCTCACCCATAACCACACCACTCACAATAAAGCCAGTCTCCTAACACAGTCTACACACACCACAGCTGTTGTGGTAAAGGGAAGTTAAGCATTTATTGTAAGGTGCCAGATAAGGAGTCTGGGACAGCTAATGCTCAAATAACCCAAACTCCCAATATGTTTCAGGAAAGTGTTTTTAAAGGCTAGGTAAGGAGGTTGGCAATGGCACCCCACTGCAGTACTCTTTCCTGGAAAATCCCATGGATGGAGGAGCCTGGTAGGTTGCAGTCCATGAGGTCACTAAGAGTTGGACACGACTGGGTGAGTTCACTTTCACTTTTCGCTTTCATGCGTTGGAGAAGGAAATGGCAACCCACTCCAGTGTTCTTGCCTGGAGAATCCCAGGGACGGGGGAGCCTGATGGGCTGCCATCTGTGGGGTAGCACAGAGTTGGACACGACTGAAGAGACTTAGCAGCAGCAGCAGCAGCAGCAGCAAGGAGGTTGCGGGTGGGTGGAGGGGTTCCCTGGTTGCTCCATGGTAAAGAATCTGCCTGCCTGTGCAGGATACACGAGAGACACAGGTTTGATCCCTGGGTCAGGAAGATACCCTGGAGGAGAAAATGGCAAGCTACTCCAGTATTCTTGCTTGGTGAATTCTGTGGACAGAACAACCTGATGGGTTAAAGTCCATGGGATCACATAGAGTCAGACATGAGTGAGCGACTCAGCACCTAAGCAGGCAGGCAGGAGGGAGGGGGTTGTAGGGTGTGTGATCAACTCATGCACACTTCTCTGGTTGGTTGATGAAAAGGTAACAAAGCCATGTCCACAGGTGTTTATATCATCAGTCATCAGGCTCCAGAAGGTCTAGGAGCTGTGTGTTCACAGTCATCAAGTAGTCAACTTTTTCCATGGTTAACTGGCGAGGATTTTAGCATCTGTAAAATGACTCAGGAAAAAGTGTGTCAGATACTCAGATCTTGGTCCTTCAGAGAGGAGCTAACATTTCTGTGCCCACCATATGGCTAACTTACTCTTTAAGTTCTTATCACTTCTCCTGGTCCAATTGCTGTTTTTTTGTCACTCCATGTTCACATACTTTCTATCATGAATTCTCGAGCCAGGCTTTTGTGACTTGTTGGGGAGGGGCTGGGAGAATATAACTTTCTATAAATAAGAGGCAGGCAGAGGGCATAGAGGCAAGGATCTGGCCACGAAAGGGCCCGTAGGGTCCTGCTTGTTTTACCTTTACAGAAAAAGCTTGTTGACTGTGGCTTAAACTAACACAGGTATCCATGCTCAATGTTTTAAAGTAAATTATAGATATCCATAAAAAGCATACCAAGATTTATGTTGTGGTTGTTTAGTATCTAAGATGAGTCTGACTCTTGTGATCCCATGGCTGACTGTAGCCCTCCAGGCTCCTCTGTCCATGGGATTCACCAGCCAAGAGCACTGGAGTGGCTAGCCATTTCCTTCTCCAGGGGATTTTCCCGACCAAAGGATTGAGCCTGCCTCTCCTCCACTGGCAGGCAGACTCTACCACTGAGCCACCAGGGAAGCCCTTTATAGCTTATGATAAATATGGCCTATGTTTAAATATCTCAGGCAATACAGGTGTGACCTAAGAATGTTGCCTGCCATATCAGGAAACAAAGGATGTTGCAGATACCAGCCACTAGAGCCTCCCCAGTACACCCTGAGGAAACTCAGGATAAGAAAATACAGGATGCTGGGCCCAGGTAGCTGAGGTGCCTGTCAAAAGGAATGAATACAGAGAAGTGCTAAATACCTTAAGATACCTGGTTTTCTTTAATTAACAGTAATCTTTTAATGTTCCAACTACCTCGTCCTGATGGTCTGATCACCTGGTCTTTGTTGCAAAAACTCGCATATATCCTTGGGGCTTCTCAGGTGGCTCAGTAGTGAAGAATCTGCCTGCCAATGCAGGATATGTGGATTTGATCCTTGAGTCCAGTAGATTCCCTGGATCCAGAAAATTCCCCGGAGGAGAGTTTGGCAACCCCACTCCAGTATACTTGCCTGAGAAAATCCATGGACAGATGAGCCTGGCAGGCTACAGTTCATGACATCACAAAAGAGTTTAAAATAATGCAAAACTTCATATATTGTTTTTAACCGTAATGTTAATAATAACGTATTAAATATGTAATATTACTTATTTAATGAAAAACAATGGGAACAGATTAAAGGAATATGAATTTTACTTTTCTGTATTTATTGCCTAAATAAGCCCATGTTTATTGTAAATAAGCCTGCATCAGCTTTAAAATAATGATTGCATAATAATATAAAAGGTCAAACTCATGCCAAGTAAAGAAAATGGGAATTTGCATTGTGTTTTTCATGAATGTAGTAAATGTGAATGTAGCAAAATTAAACTGTTTCATGTGTTCTCAAGATTAGGAAAGCATTGTAATAAACAAGAAACATCTCTGAATTGCTTGTTATTTGTCCATCCCATTATAAAAGAGGAAGGAGAGATGGCGGATGCTTTCTGTAATTTTTAATGATTCTCTAGAGAATAATTTGACTCTGGAGCTTCAGTGGAGTCAGAAGTCGTAAACCAACACACAAATAAGTCACAGAGCTGTCAAGAGAAAACATCTTTTCCCTTCATTGCTTGTCAGGACAATAGCTTGAATAGATTATGATAGGGTATTAATTTCCTCTAAAGCCAGCCACTAGACTTTGTCCTGAACAATAAGGGATGTGACAAGATGTGACAGAATCAACATTTTTAATAACATGGCATTTAGACCACTTCCTCTTCTGTGTGATCTCCTCTGCCGGGCTGCCTTTACCACATCTGACCTTTTATGATTGCAACTCTCTGTAGTCTCTGACTGAAGCTAGTGATTTTCTCTGGCAACTTCCTTTTTACTCAGCCTCATCTAACACTTGTCGGTTTCTTCTGTTTCACAACCCCGGTAGTCTTTGTTTAAGGCCAGACCTCTATTGATAACATCTGTCAAAATGACCTGCTGAATATAATATTTTTGGATGAAAACTCTACGGTAAATATTTAAGATGCCAAGCAAAGTAGTGAGATTCTTAGTCCTATTGTGTATTTAGTTTCCACTGGACTTAAAATTTCCCAAACGTGGGCTAATTTTCCTGTTTAGCAAGCACTGATTGAGTGTTTGCTGCTTGAAAAAGCAGCGTTCAAGATATTGCTGAACAGAGAAGGGGGAAGGGAGAAATAATATAGAATTAGTAAGTGTAATCCTAGTAAGACTGCAAAAGTGTAATCCTGGTAAGAAGACGTGGCAATACAAAGAAGAACTGTGCCAAAAAGATCTTCATCACTCAGATAATCACAGTGGTGTAATCATTCACCTAGAGCCAGACATCCTGGAAAGTGAAGTCAAGTGGGCCTTAGGAAGCGTCACTACGAACAATGCTAGTGGAGGTGATGGAATTCCAGTTGAGCTCTTTCAGATCATAAAAGATGATGCCATGAACGTGCTGTATTCAGTATGCCAGCAAATTTGGAAAACTCAGCAGTGGCCACAGGACTGGAAAAGATCAGTTTTCATTCCAATCCCAAAGAAAGGCAATGCCAAAGAATGCTCAAACTACCGCACAATTGCACTCATCTCACATGCTAGTAAAGTAATGCTCAAAATTCTCCAAGCCAGGCTTCAGCAATACGTGAACCGTGAAATTCCAGATATTTAAGCTGGCTTTAGAAAAGGCAGAGGAACCAGAAATCAGATTCCAACATTGCAGTGGCCACAGGACTGGAAAAGGTCAGTTTTCATTCCAATTCCAAAGAAAGGCAATGCCAAAGAATGCTCAAACTACCGCACAATTGCACTCATCTCACATGCTAGTAAAGTAATGCTCAAAATTCTCCAAGCCAGGCTTCAGCAATACGTGAACCGTGAAATTCCAGATATTTAAGCTGGCTTTAGAAAAGGCAGAGGAACCAGAAATCAGATTCCAACATCCGCTGGATCATGGAAAAAGCAAGACAGTTCCAGAAAAAAAATCCATTTCTGCTTTATTGACTATGCCAAAACCTTTGACTGTGTGGATCACAATAAACTGAGGAAAATTCTGAAAGAGATGGGAATACCAGACCACCTGATCTGCCTCTTGAGAAATCTGTATGCAGGCCAGGAGGCAGTAGTTAGAACGAGACATGGAACAACAGACTGGTTCCAAATAGGAAAAGGAGTACATCAAGACTGTATATTGTCACTCTGCTTATGTAACTTAATATGCAGAGTACATCATGCGAAATGCTGGACTGGATGAAGCACAAGCTGGGAATCAATATTGCTGGGAAAAACCTCAATAACCTCAGATATGCAGATGACACTATTCTTATGGCAGAAAGTGAAGAGGAACTAAAAAGCCTCTTGATGAAAGTGAAAGAGGAGAGTGAAAATGTTGGCTTAAAGCTCAACATTCAGAAACCTAAGATCATGGCATTCAGCCCCATCACTTCATGGCAAGTAGATGGAGAAACAGTGGAAACAGTGTCAGATTTTATTTTTTTGGTCTCCAGAATCATTGCAGATGGTGATTGCAACCATGAAATTAAAAGACGTTTACTCCTTGGAAGGGAAGTTATGACCAGCCTAGACAGCATATTGAAAAGTAAAGGCATTACTTTGCCAAAGAAGGTCTGTCTAGTCAGGGCTATGGTTTTTCCAGTAGTCATGTATGGATGTGAGATTTGGACTGTGAAGAAGGCTGAGTGCTGAAGAATTGATGCTTTTGAACTGTGGTGTTGGAGAAGACTCTTGAGAGTCCCTTGGGCTGCAAGGAGACCCAACAAGTCCATCCTAAAGGAGATCAGTCCTGAGTGTTCATTGGAAGGACTGATGTTGAAGCTGAAACTCCAGTACTTTAGCCACCTGATGGCAAGAGCTGACTCATTTGAAAAGACCCTGATGCTGGAAAAGATTGAAGGTGGGAGGAGAAAGGAACGACAGAGGATGAGATGGTTGGATGGCATCACCAACTCACTGGACATGAGTTTGAGTAAGCTCTGGGATTTAGTGATGGAGAGGGAGGCCTGGCGTGCTGCAATTCAGGGGGTCACAAAGAGTTGGACATGATTGAGCAACTGAACTAAACTGAGCTGAACTGAATCCTAATAAGTCTTATCTTCCCTTTTAGATATATAATCAGTCCTCATTTTGGGGAAATTTTAGATTTCTGAAATTTGCCTACTTGATAACATTCATCTGTAACCTGCAAATCAAGATCAGTGTTTCTTTTGTGGTCAGCCACAAGACTTGCATCTTGTGGTATGAAAACTTTTAATCACCTGACATGCACTTTCCAAGCTGAGGTCAATCAAGGTGACACACTATTTTTTTTTTCCCCAGCACTTATAGTATAAAAGAGTGTCCTTTTGTGTAGTCTAATTAGTGCCCTTTTTTCAACTTTTGTGCTTTTTTGTTTTTATTTTGCTGTTTCAGATACCTCCCAGACATAGTGCTTATATGCTATCTACTATTTCTAAGTGCAAGAAAGCTGTGATGTGCCTTATGGAAATAATACATGTCTTAGTTAAGCTTCAGGCCTGAGTTTATTATGACATAAGTTCAAGGTTAATGAATCCACCATATATATTGAATATTGTTTAGTTACTAAGTCATGTCCAGCTCTTATGATCCCATGCCTGCCTGGCATCTCTGTCCATGGGATTTCCCAGGCAAGAATACTGGAGTGGGTTGCCATTCCTTCTCCAGGGGATCTTCCCAACCCAGGTGTTGAACCCAGGTCTCCTGCATTGCAGGTGGATTTTTAACCAACTGAGCCACCAGGGAAGCTCAAGGTGATATATTGATACTTTGTTGTAAAACATTATGTCCCAGAGACTTGCAGGAATCTAACGCTTTATCTCCTCTAGGAACAGTGGTCCGATTGTCACTAATTATGTGTTCTCATTGATTTTATAGAACATAAGAGAATCTACTGTATTATTAATATTTTTAGATTAATAAAATCCCTGGTGGCTCAGAGGTTAAAGC
Organism: Madoqua kirkii; assembly: GCA_006408675.1. NCBI lineage: Eukaryota > Metazoa > Chordata > Mammalia > Artiodactyla > Bovidae > Madoqua > Madoqua kirkii. Next base: position 50,194 of record SJYC01034613.1, read on the forward strand.
GTCTGCCTCCAATGAGGGAGACCCGGGTTCGATCCCTGGGTCAGGAAGATCCCCTGAAGAAGGAAATGGCAATCCAGTCCAGTACCCTTGCCTGGCGAATCCCATGGACAGAGAAGCCTAGTAGGTTACAGTCCACAGTCAGACATGACTGAGCGACTTCACCTCGCCTCACCTACATTTAGGGAAAATTCTTAGAATATTTACTGATAGTAACAATAGCTGTTCATTCAACAAATATTTATTGAGCATTTGTATGTGTTAGACAAACTGTAGTGATCACAAGACCTGCCCTCAATAGACTTCATGGGTTAAGAAACATTTGGTTGATGTTAAAAGGTTTGCTTTATAATGCTTTATAATGTACTGTGTCAAGCACTTCATATATATCATGTAATCCCTTCAACATACTGGGAAGCAGGTATTTTAACCCCATCTGAAAAATAAGGAAGCTGTAATTCAAATAAATAAAACTACCTTCCAAAACTGAGTTTCAAATGCAAGTTGACTTAATCTAAAACCTGTGTTCTTAATTCTTTGCTATTATGTCCCCAGTTACTTTTAAATTAGTGGAAATAACATGCTGAGCATATAGTCATACAAAATCTATATGACTATGGAAAATTTATTTCATATGTCATTAATAAATGCTACAGAAATGCATTCTTTCAGCTTTCGTAATTTAGGTGACTATTTCATCACGTACTAATTTTGTTTTGGTAGATCCTTTTCATCTTGTTCGTCTGTGGACATTGGAGTTACCTTTTTAAAATGTTCTTGGTTTCTGGACTGTGAGTTTAAAGAGTGGCAATATATAAAAATGAGTGGCCCAGACATTTTTAGGATTAAACTTTGAAGAGAGCTGGAGAATTTTCTAAAGTTTTAGAGCCATAGGAAGAAGAGATTTTATCAAGCATCTCACAGTTAAACCTCTAAACACCTTTTATCAACGTCTGCATCATTTTCCTAAATTTCACAGTGGCATTTACCATCTATCTCAGCAGCAGCATCTTTTCTCTCTCTTATGCCTCCAGACTTCGCCTGAGCCATTCTGCATCCTTGGGACCCTTCTCAGTCTTCATGTCCTCTTTCCAACATTTGCTCGCTACTCAATAAAACAAAGTCTAGACAAGGAGTTTTCAGCAAAGCTTTGTCTGTGGCAGCAGTCTCGTGTGCTTCTGGCTTGTTTCATTTTAATACCTTATCCTCTTCCAGTATTTTTTCAGGTCAAGTTTATTATTTTTTAAGATGCTTAGGAATCATATCTCTTAGTTTAAAAATACCTTAAAAAAAAGTTTTGCAGAAGAGTTTAAAGAATGGATACAAGGGAAAAAATTAAAATATCCAGCAATTACATACTCAATGTTATCCAAGATTAAAATTAAAAAGTATATTTCAGCCATATTTCCAAATGATTAAATATGCACCTGCTAAACTACAACGTTTTAATGATAGAATCATTATTCAAAAATATACTTGTGATGCTTTTGAGATATTAGGTAAACTTTTTAAACTAAAGTTTCAACTGTGTATTTTAGAATTATTAGCTACAGAA
>SJYC01034614.1:0-37196 GCA_006408675.1 Madoqua kirkii
TTTCTTTATTTTATTCATGTTAAAATTTCCTTTAAAAACAGAAAAAACGTATATCTGAACTTTGTATCTTTAAGATCAGAGTCACTTTTCAAAGCATTGCTTCTGCTGAGTTCTTGTGTTTTGGGGGAAACTATAATTTTCGAAACTCACCCTAAATACTACATTCTGTGATCTATTAACCAAACATATCATTTCTGTCAAGATATTTACTTCATTCACATTCTTTTGTCTTTATCTTGTAGAGACATCCAGTCTGATGGATTTAAAAAAAAAAAGTGAAACAATGAGGCTGTTGACATTGTCAGAATCATTACTTTTTTTTTTTTTTGCTCTTGCTTTTCCTAGTGAGTTTTAATCTCTCTCTTTTCTTGAAACTTCTTCATGTATCTTGATTAACTTAAAGTGAGACCTCGGTTGACATATATATATAGGTCTTATTAATGAGGGAAGGACAAATCCCCAACTTTGCTTGATGTTTCCCATCTTTCCCATCTTTTAGTTTCAGTTCTAACTATTGCTTTTTTCTTTTTTTTAAATATAAATTTATTCATTTTAATTGAAGGCTAATTACTTTATTGTATTGGTTTTGCCATACATCAACATGAATCCACCACAGGTATACACTTGTTCCCCATCTTGAATCCCTTTCCCACCTCCCTCCCCACACCATCCCTCTGGGTCATCCCCGTGCACCAGCCCCAGGCATCCTGTATCATGCATTGAACCTCGACTGGCGATCCATTTCACATATGATATTATACATGTTTCAATGCCATTCTCCCAAATCACCCCACCCTCACCCTCTCCCACAAAGTCCAAAAGACTATTCTATATATCTATGTCTCTTTTGCTGTCTTGCACACAGGGTTATTGTTACCATCTTTCTAAATTCCACATACATCTGTTAGTATACTGTATTGGTATTTTTCTTTCTGGGTTACTTCACTGTGTATAATAGGCTCCAATTTCATCCACCTCATTAGAACTGATTCACATGTATTCTTTTTAATTACTGAGTAATACTCCATTGTGTATATATATATCACAGCTTTCTTATACATTTTTAAACTAAAGGTTTATGTTTTCTTCTCAATGTATTTTCAGGTTAGTATGCTATGATTCTTCTATATGGAGTTACTAATTTCATGTTAACCCATAGTGCATATAGCAATGTTTTATAGCATCATTGTAAACAATCAAGATTATTACTTTGCAAAGTATTTTGTTGAGATTATTTTGTTGAGAGCCCCCACAACGTTAAGTGAATAAAGAGGGCTGTAGAATCCTTTGTGCTTTTCTCCTTTGTTTCACTTCTTGGTATTTTTGTAAAAATGAAGCAGCATTTGAGGACCATGTGGTCTTGAATAAATATGCTTTCTTATTCATCTGTAACTTTGTTTGGCAGATTTTTTTTTTTTATGTTCAGTTGTACATTTAAGCTGCTGGGCAGCTAAGTAGTATTCGTCAACAGTTACATGATTTTGTGATGTGCCAGTGAGCTGATACTTTGGATTCTGTGCTCTTCCAGCCCGCTTTTGGTGCTGATTTTATTTCCCTGCCAAAGTGCAATTTGCTTTGACTTGTCACTTTTAAGTCATTTTACAATTGCAGCAATTTGAAAATTGCCAAACTTGGAATGATTATCTTTTAAGACTTATACGCAGGGTATTGTTTTTCAAAGAACAAGATATATTTCTGTCTGACGTTTGACTGGTGCTAAATATTCTTCACAATTTTGTGTAGGAGGGAAGAATGGCAATTCACTCATATTGTGCATTCACTGTCCGCTTGGGGGCCAGGAATTGTAATAATGCTTTGACAAAGTAACTTCTATTATATGACAATATATTCTGTTGAAAAGAGTTAATAGGATCCTATCATGCTGAAGGAAATGCATTGCCTTATTTTTAACTTTCCAGGTAATTTGATGTGACTCCTTTCTTATTTTTAATGATCACAAGCTTCCATAACTATGCTTGTCAAATGTCACATGATAAATTTGAGAAGTGGCATTGCTGAATTACAGACCTATTAGACAGTTTCTGCAATTCCATGATTATTATCTGTCTGAAAATGTAGCACATTATATGAGAAAAAGATTAGTATGTCTCAACACTTTCTATAGTTGACGTTTACAAACTGATTTTTTTACTCAAAATTTAGGAATGAGAGTGGAGAGTGATGCAGGTTTTAGGTTCTGCTAGTTATCTAGATAGCAGGAAAACTCTTTCGTATATATTTTATAATAAAGTAAAACTTTAGTAAAATATCATGTAATTTTAAGGCAGCGCAGTTAATCCACAAATATATATGGAGGGGGAGATCCACATCATCTCTTTCCTTCATAGGACACATCACCATTTTTAATACCCTACCATATTATTTGTCCTGTAACTAAGCCTTTAAAATGGATATTGTCATCCTCATTTTACAGATTGGAAAACTGAGTCTGGAATTAAATGAACCTGTCAAAGCTCTCATGGCAGCAAATGAAGAGGCTCTTCTGAGTCCACATACAGAGTTCATTTGTCTTTATTGTAGCTGCTCCTGGGCTTCCCAGGTAGAACACTGGTAAAAAAAACCTGCCTGCCAGTGCAGGAGACGTGGGAGACAGGACTTCCTTCCCTGAGTTGGGAAGATCCCCTTGAGGAGCAAAGGGCAACCTGCTTGCTCCAGTCTTCTTGCCTGGAAACTCCATGGACAGAGGAGCCTGGCGGGCTACAGTCCATGGGATCCCGAAGAAGCAGGCACGACTGATGGACTGAGCATGCAGAGTGAGCTGCTCTACACTGTATTAGCACATTGCAGATCATCCTGTTAGGCCAGCATTAGACCTGACACAAGTGCAGTGTAATAAAATAGCGCTATAGAGAAGAGGCACGATGGGGAGTCGTAGTCTTGGAGTAAATACTGTTGAATCAAGTCACCTTGGAGCTTTTGTCAGTGCCCCTAGCTTTGTGGTCCCCACTGTGTCATTCAGCAGAAGGGTGACTCCCTTGTGATTAGTGGGTACAGAATGAAATCACTTCCTGTTTATCTTCTACCCCCTCACTCTCGAGGTTTGTTCCATTATGCGCCTTTCTCTGCCTCATCCGAGCTCCCTCTGCTGCAGCTGTTCTGTTCTGATATGGATGTTCTCCTGGGTCACTTACGCTGCAAGAAGCAATGCTACTCAGCTCACACAGCCAAGTCCTTCTCAGGGGGCATGGGTTCCTGAGTTCTAGGCCTGAGTCTGCCTCTGCTGCTGCTGCTTCTTAATCGCTTCAGTCGTGTCCGACTCTCTGTAACCCTATGGACTGTACCCCACCAGGTTCTTCTGTCCGTGGGATTCTCCAGGCAGGAATACTGGAGTGGGTTGCTGTGCCCTCCAGTCACCTGTTTTATTTCAGACCTCAGTTTCCTTCCTTGGAGAAGGGACATACTTCAGTCTAAAACCCACAGGGTTATTTTTGAGAAACACTTGCAAGAATCTGGAAAATTATAAAACAGAATAATTTTAGCAAAGTCATCTAGTGTCTCTGAACCTCGTTGCTGAAGTTGCTGAAAATTTGAACATGATGTTTGTGGGCGATATATGCTTATTTTCTATCACTCTTTTCAGAATCTTAAATTGTATACTCAGCTCACCGTGGCATGGACATTTTTTGTTGGTTTTCTGAAAGTGCATTGCTTATTTTTCCTTGGTTCCTTCACCATCATTTCCTTTGATTCTTGTTGGACCATTCCTGATGAGCCCCCCGAAGATGGCTAGGGGTACTGTGACGAATGACAGAGCCTGGCTGAGTTGAAGGGTTGGGAGGGCTGCTGTATAAATGCTCTGGTGAGGGTACTGGGTGCTTTATGGGAGTAGGGACAGAGAGCTTCTGACCCCACTTGGAAGACGGGGTAAAATTTCCCACAAAGATGAATTGAGTGAAACTAACTTTCTCAGCAGGGCCCCCAGACCACAGAACAGTCTGGTTCACCGATTTTTCTGGGTTTATTCTCACCGTCACCCAGGCATGCCTGGCTTCAGCCCATGGGCCCCTCTGCCAGCCACAAGCTCTCCAGGCCTATTCGCACTGCGGGGATTTTCCCTGCTCTTTTCTCTGCCTGAATCTTCTTCCCAGAGGTCCACAGGGCTCATCTCCTTGCCTCCCTCATATCTTGGATTAAATGCTTCTTAACCAATAAGGTCTTCCCTGCCTTCCCTACTTAAAAGGACACTTCTGCCAGGTGTCCTTTGTAGGAATTTGTAGCCTCCAGCATACTGTATAAAATATTCATTAATTTAAAAAACTCTCTCTCTCCACTGTAATGGGGCTTCCCTGATAGCTCAGTGGGTAAAGAAACTGCCTGCAATACAGGAGACATAGGAGATATGGGTTCAATCCCTAAGACAAGAAACTCCTCAAGAGAGGAAACGGCAACCTATTCCAGTATTCTTGCCTGGAGAATCCCATGGACAGAGGAGCCTGGAGGGCTACAGTCCATGGAGTCTCAAAGAGTCAGACATGACTGAAGTAACTCAGCATGCATGCACACACTGGAATACATGTTCTATGTGGGCTGGGGTTTCCCCTGCCTGTTCTGTTAAGTGTGATGAATCTTGAGCTCTCAGAACAGGGCCCCGTAAGAATTACCTGTAAGGCATGAGCCAAGCACTATATGGAAACTTTCCATGCATTTTCTCATTTGATCCTTACAGATAAGCTCTGTGGGGTCCAATTAGCTCCTCCCTATTACAGCAGAAGCTGCAGCTTCAAGAGCATATAGCCGCTTCCTCAGGCCTCTGGTAACAAGTGGTCCAAGCAGATTTTGAATCTCAGTAGATGCGGCTGGAGTCCACATGCTGATTTATTGATCCTTGAATCTATACAGGAAAGAGAATATATCATGTTTTGGGGGCACTGGGAATCGTTTCTGGTGATGGGGGTGTGATGGCTGTTAGGTGGAGAGTGTCAGAAATTGAGGGGGTGAGGCTGGCAGGAGGCCATGGTAAAGGCCCTCTGTTAGCTTTGTGATGCAGTTCATTTTTTTATACACGACAGCTGTGGAAGGATGCGAAGCAGGGGGTGATGTGATCGGACTTGGGTTTCAGGAAGATCACGCCAGCTAAAGGATAAATAAATTGAAAGGAATAGGAGGTTATCAGAGTAGCCCAGGCAAAACAACAACAACAAAAATTGACAAAGAGCTTAACCAGGTGAATGGCAGGGGAAATGGAGAGGGAAGGTGAATTCAAAAGACTTTTAAGGCAAAATGGACTGAATTGTAGTGAAAGTAGATATGGAGAGCATGTGAAAGAGAGTCTTGGGAGACACATTTCTAGGAAGGATGGGTGATGAAAGATTCTGTTTTCTTATCCTATCGACTGTTTTCTACTTTTCTCTATATTAAAAGTGTATTGTTGTCGTTTAGTCACTAAGTTGTATCTGACTCTCATGGACTATAGCCTGCCAGGCTCCTCTGTCCATGGAATTTTCCAAGCAAGAATACTGGAGTGGGTTGCCATATCGTATTCAGGGTTATATAATATTAAATATTTTATATGTGTGTGTGTGTGTGTGAAGTTGCTCAGTCGTGTCCGACTCTTTGTGACCCCATGGACTGTAGCCCACCAGGCTCCTCTGTCCATGGGATTCTCCAAGCAAGAATACTGGAGTGGGTTGCCATTTCCTTCTCCAGGGAAATATTTTATATACGTGTACATATTTATGAATTCCACTAAGAAACCATGTTGTGTGATTTTTTTAATGAGAGTCTTGTCAATTAGAGAAAAAAGAACTGTGAGGTTTTCTTTTCTTTTTTTTTAATGTGCTAACATTTAGGGTTGTATCACTCGTGCACATTTATCGGCAGGACCTGTTTCATGAGAAGGAGCCAAAGATACTGGCTCTGCAAATGCCTGTTGGGAAATCACAAATGCCCCTGGGAGAGCCCTTTGAGTATGGGAAAAAATAAACAATAAATGCAGTTTATTCACTAGTAATAGAAAAGGGGGTGGCAGAGGACAAGATGGTTAGATAGGATCACTTGCACAATGGACATGAATTTGAGCAAACTCTAGGAGAAGGGGAAGGACAAGGGAGCCTGGTGTGCTGTAGTCCATGGAGTTGTGAAGAGTCAGATAAGACTTAGTGGTTGAACAACAATAGAATTATCATTAAATTATTAGGCAATGTAATAACAATCCTTCCCCTCCATCCCCATCCACTAACATCTCACCCTCCACAAGGTTGCTTCCCTAACTCTGCCTGGAAAAGAAAGTTCCCTGAGTATGAAGATGGACTGCTGCTGATTAAACCGGTGCAGTGGCCTGCTGCCGCAGCTCTCTCATCATGTCTGGCAGAGTCATCCACAATCTATTATTTCCTCTTTTGTGCTATAGAAGAATGTTTCAAAGTTCAATACTTCATGATTTTTTTAAATTTGTTAAGCTTGTTTATATAATAGATGTGAATATTAATAGAACTCCTTTTTAGAGAATGAGAGGATTAAGGATAAGCCCCTCTGATCTTCATCGCCTCATGTCTAACCCAGGGATCGAACCCGGGTCTCCCGCATTGCGGGCAGATGCTTTACGCTCTGAGCCACCAGGGAAGACTCAAAGCAGGGAGAATAGCTCCCATGTAGGTGTGGTGTGTAGGAAATACATGAGATAATGCTGTAGAGTTTCTTGGAACAGAGAGCAATAAAATTGCAAGTGTTCATCAAATGGAAACTAGGAGTGAGAGGATTAGTATTATCATTAAGATGATTATTGTTTTACTTATCCATGTAATTTTACCTGGAAAAACCTTCCGGTGTTTACCTATAAAGCTGGCTGTCTTGAGTGTCTTTATTAAGAATAAAAGTTTAAGAAAATAGTTTTATTTGGTAATGTAAGCTCTAGTTAGAAGAAATTGCTTTATTTAATTTTTACACTTAAAATCCAATATCGATCTTGTGGCAAATTACTGGGTCATTTAGGGGTTCCCAGGTGCTCCAGTGGTTAAGAATCCACCTACCAATGCAGGAGACCTGGGTTCGATCCCTAGGTCAGGAAGATCCCCTGGAGGAGGAAATGGCAACCCACTCCACTGTTCTTGCCTGGGAAATCCTACGGACAGAGGAGTCTGGCAGGCTGCAGTCCAAGGGGTGCAAATAGTTGGACATTACTGAGCATGCATGCACAGTAGGTCATATGACCCTAATTGGTTTGTTTACATACAGTTGAGCACAACCTGACACTTAAGTTACCAGGAAATTCAAATTTGTTGTGAGAAAGTCACGAAAGATGAGACTGTGAACTGTCCGTGTGTTTATTGTGATGGCTGTCATTTTAATTTCTGCTTTAAAGAAATGCAGCCAGTTTTGGCAGAGCATGGGTTCTGCAGGTCGCTTTGGTCCTCGTGATTCCCTGTTTTTATGCTTATCAAGTTCACACGTACACTTCAGTACACTTCATCTGCTGCCGTCTGTTTGAATGAGTGGCCCCAGGTCTAGTGAAGAAAAAGGCCTTAGTAGTCAGCATCTTGTTGATATTCCTACTTGCTATTTATCTGGGTTTTGTCTAAAGGTAACAATCTGCTTAAGGTGAACCTCATGGGATTGCTGATATTAAATTGTTTGGGGGCTTGCCTCATAGCTCAGTTGGTAAAGAATCTGCCTGCAATGTACAAGACCTGAGTTTGATCCCTGGATCAGGAAGATCCCCTGGAGAAGGAAATGGCAACCCACTCCAGTATTGTTGCCTGGAGAATCTCATGGACAGAGAAGCTTGGTAGGCCATAGTCCACGATGTAGCAAAGAATCAGACAAAACTAGATGTTTACAGTAAGCCTAATGTCCTCTTCTTTCTTTGTAGCCTTTATGAAGTTTTTGTTTCTTTACTAAAGGTTTGCCTCCAATCTTCCATCGTTCTGTGAAACTACCAACCTATAAAATTGAAAACTACCAACCTATAACAGTTGTTAATATAGTAAATGTAACTGTAGTTTTTAGAGCCATCTTCACATTTATAGAAAGGATCTTTCCGGGGCAGGGGCGGGGAAGGGGCGGCGGATATTTCTATCTGTCTTAAGATTTAAAGTTCTATTGGCATCAAGCACAGATTCTGAGCTCAAGATTTCTCTCTGAAAGCAAAATTGCCCTGAAAAGCCTGTCATCTCTTGGGACATGCTCATTAGTGCGTTGAACACAGGTCATTGTGAAAGAAATGGGAACACAGAGGCGGCATTTCTTTGCTTCTTTTCCCAGATGTGCAGAGACTTTGTAAAAATGTGCCCTTCTCGTCCCTGAAATCACGCGACTGTAGCATTTTTACCATCACAACACTTTAGAACTGTTGAGAGCTCAGTTTGTTTTCTCCAAACCTTTCATGTTACCCATGAGGAAGTGGGCAGGATGCAGTGACTCGGAGCTTTGACCTGGAGGCAGCGCTCAGTCATCATGATGGAACTACACCGTCACCCTGCCTGGAGCTCTGTAGGCTGTTGCTCCGCGGGATTGCAGCAGAGACTTCTAGTTTACCCCGCGTGTTTTCAAGTTGTGTTTTAAAGGAGTGTGATTGGAAACTCATTGCAGCTGTTCAGGGTAATCTGTCCCTTGGACCATTTAAGCCATGACATTTCCACCTCTCAGAGCATATTTCCCTTCATTTTAAAGTTTACACCTGTGGCTGATTCGTCAATGTATGGCAGAACCAATGCAGTACTGTGAAATGGAATGAGCATTAAACAAAAAATAAAAATTTAAAAAAATAAATAAATAAATAAAGTTTAAGAGGGGCCTTTCCTTCTTAAAGGTAAGTCTGGTGGTTAAAACTCCATGCTTCTCTTGCAAGGGGCACAGGTTCCATGCCTGCTCAGCGAACTAAGATCCTGCGTGCCACATGGTGCGGCCAAAAAATCCAACCAAACAAGTAAGTTTAAGAAGATATTCATTCCTTTTCTCTTTGAGCACTTTATAAAGTGCAGTCTTATAGAAAAAAGATGAAGAATGCTGATTATTGACAAAATACCATGTAAATGCAAAGGCAGCCTGCAATAAATAGGAGTCATTGAGTTAGCTTGTCTACAAACCATTAAAAAAGATAAATACAGGTTTGGAAAGAATCGTCTTTATACTGGATTCTGAATATCCTGCTGGTGATTTTACCATGGATTTTTAAATCCACGTTTAAATATATGACTTAGGAGAAAGTATAGATTAGCTGCAAATGAAACTTGTTCACTCTCTGCTGCTATTTGACACAGAGTTTGTGCAGTGCTGAGAATACTTCAAGTTGTTTTGGTGAAATTTTTGACACCTTGTTGGAGTTTACATTCTGACATGGAAGCTTAATATTCTGGTTAATGCACTGCATTTAAGAGAGTATTTAGAAGTCCAGAGTCTCCACTATATGTCTGTGAATTTCTAAATGATGTGCAGAGAAGGGTAAGTAAGATACTAGAAACTAGAAATGAGTGAGATAAACCATAAGGATGTGACTGGTAGCATTGCAAACTGTACCTTAAGAAAAAGGTGAATTTATAAATCAGTGCACAACTGACTGACAAATAAATAGTGTGGAAAATGTGGTTTAAATTATATTGTGAGGACACGTATTCTAAGCCAATAAAATTAATAATTATCTGTATTCAATTATTACATTTTCCACATTTCATTTGTGCATTCTAATTCCCTCTCCCTTTCTTTTCCTTGTCATTCATACATGTTTGTTTCAGTGATATTGTTTTGTTGTTTTCCTTAAACCCATTCTGAACAGCAGAACAGGTGCCAGTGTATTCAGCTTCTTGGTCTGTGTGTTGCCTTTCTATCCAAAGTTAAGGTCTCTTAGATTCCCTGCAACTGAATCTTTCAACACCTGCCAAGGTACCAGGAACTGGGCCCAGGTCACTCCTCCTACCTTTCACCATCTGTTTATTGTGAAACGTGTCTGGATTCACATCGCACCGAGTTTGTTGACCTTTATAATTGTAGCAAAAGAACTAAGGAAGAAATTAAAGAAGGACTCTCTTTTATTTTCCTCCACGTTTATTCAGTGTCTTCATATACATATTTATTAGTCCTCATATACATTCAATGGAATCCTTTGATTTTGAATGCCTTCACTATCTACACGTGCTCACATTTTATGAGTGCACCCAGATGTTGGGGGTATAATGTGCAAATAGCCCTGAGTAAATTGTGTTCGGATCAGCTATGGAATATTGTGTGTTAGGGCGCGCGGGCAGTCCTCAGCACCTGGCCCTGTCTCTGTCATCCTACTTCCATCTGTTGCTTGCTAGTAAATATTGTCACCAGCCCAGCAGAAGTGTCCTGGGCTTCACATAGAGAGAATAACTTTCACAGAAAGATCTACTTGTCTCGTGAGAATGTGAAGTTGCCGTACATTGTCAACGTGCTGCCGCTGCGTGTCTTCCCCCTGAAAATCAGAGAGAATTTGGATGCTACCTGACTTTGTGCTGTGATTCAATGTCTGGTAGCTACAGCGAGGCCACCGTGCCGTTCCCAGGTGCCCGGGGGGAGAGTAAGCTGTGCGTTTACCTGCACAGAAGGACGGCAAGCTGTTGCAGTCATGTCTATGGAGACAGCTTGTCTGTTTCCTGCTATATGGTGATAATTACTTCAAAAGGTGGCCAGGGGGAGGCTGCTGAGAAAAAGTAACCCTTTCCTGACAGGTCAGGAGAATCTCCCATCAGGTAATTAGTAAACTTGCAGGTAGCTGGCGAGATCTTCCTTTCTGAGGGGTTAAGCCAGTTTTTTTGTTGTTTGTTTTGTTTTGTTTTTTTTAAGGAATTATTCAGAAACTCTTGTAACATGTATTCCGGAATGGTCATTGGTGACAAATGACTCTATAATTAACTGTGTAGTAATAAAAAGCATTGGCTTGTACAAAGAAGTGAGTCTTTATACTTTCTGTTGCATTTTTCACCCTTCATGAACTTACCTTGATGAAAATGGAGAGAGAATGGTTTGTTTAGTCAAGAGGCAAGATCCCTGAGAGAATCCTTTAACAAGAACACAGTGGCGGTGCTGTGGACTAGCTATCAGGCACAAGGTCAGGTTTACTAAAGAAATCACACCAGCACTATATGATATCACTTGTATGTGAAATCTAAAAAAGGCCCATGCATAGAAACAGGGCCTACATGGGGATTACCAGGAGCTAGGGTAACTGGATGGGGAATAATGGGAAATACTGGTCATCCAACTTCCAACTGTCAGATAAATGTATCCTGGGGATCTAAATATACAATGCTTTGGCCACCTGATGTGATTGAAGAGCAGACTCACTGGAAAAGACCCTGATGCTGAGAAGGATTGAGGGCAGAAGGAGAAGAGGGTGACAGAGGATGGGATGGTTGGATAGCATCACCAACTCAATGGATATGAGTTTGAGCAAACTTCAGATGATAGTAAAGGACAGGGAAGCTTGGCATGCTGCAGTCCATGGGGTCTCAAAGAATCGGACACAACTTGTACACAACAATGTACACACATCGTGATTGTTGTTAATAACATTGTAGCAGAAAGATGTTAAGAGAGTAGATCTTAACTGTTCTCACCACAAAAAAAGAAATGGTACACCATAAAAAGAGATGCATCTGAATAAAACCACAGTACACTGAAAACATGCTAAGTTGAAAATGCATTTAATACACTTAACGTAGTGAACATCATAGCCTATTCTACGTGTGTGTATGCTAAGCCCCTTCAGTCGTGTCCAACTCTTTGTGACCCTGTGGACTATAGCCCACCAGGCTCCTCTGTCAATGGCTTTCACAGGCCAGAATACTGGAGTCAGTTGCCATTCCCTTCTCCAGGGAATCTTCCTAACCAAGGGATTGAACTCACATCTCTTACATTTCCTGCTTTGGTGGATGAGTTCTTTACCACTAGCATCACCTGGGAAGTCCATATTCTACCTTAAGTGTGCTCAGAATACTTACGTTAGCTTACAGTGGGACAGCATCATCTAACACAAAGCCTATTTTATAATAAAGTATTGAATGTGTCATGTAATTGGTTGAATACTATACTGAAAATGGAAAACAGAATGGCAGTATGGGTTCCTAATGGTGGTTGGTGTGTTGCCTGCTGACCCTGGTGATTGTGTGGCTGCCTGGGAGCTGAGGCTGGTTAGCTCAGGCTAGCTTCAGTTCAGTTCAGTCGCTCAGTCGTCTCTGACTGTTTGCGACTCCGTGGACTGCGGCATGCCAGGCCTCCCTGTCCATCACCAACTCCCGGAGTTTACTCCAACTCATGTTCGTTGAGTCAGTGATGCCATTGAACCATCTTATCCTCTGCCGTCCTTTCTCCCACCTTCAATCTTTCCCAGCATCAGGGTCTTTTCCAGTGAGTCAGTTCTTCACACATCAGGTGGCCAAAGTATTGAAATTTCAGCTTCAGCATGAGTCCTTTCGATGAATATTCAGGACTGATTTCCTTTAGGATGGACTGATTGGATCTCTTTGCTGTCCAAGGGACTCTCAAGAGTCTAGCTGAAACCTCAAGATACTGTGTTATTCCCTATAGCAGGGCGCAAGTCTTGCCTCTCCACTCTGCTTTTAGACCTGCTGTCCTCTGCCTGTGGACTCGGTATTCAGGCAGGTGGGAAGCAGGCTGCAACACGTGTCGATGTGACAATTTCCAAACAGAGAAGCTAGCTCCTCAAAGGTCTCTTTCTTAGTAGCAAGACCATGTAGCACAGAAGCCTCACCCACACCTCACACATCTGCCCTCCAGTTTCGAAGTGGTACATCAATGAATCAGGCACTGTCAACGTGACCAAGATGACCATCATTTGCTTGGTAGACCCTTCCTGATCTCCTGCCTTCACCTTTCCAGTTACCCCCTCCACACGCACTGACCTAGAGGAAAAGTAGCCTCCTGACTGAATCCTTGTCCTGGGGAGGAATTGTGATCTGGTAAGCATGCCATCACTGTCTGCTCTGGGCATGGTGATGCTTAGAAAGGGCATGGAGGATGAGAAACAGGTTAGGCAAATATGGAGAGAAAAGTTAGTTAAGAATAAAGCAAAGACACCACTTCATCAAATAGATGAATCTTCTTCTCTGTCTTCTCTCTAGCTTCTTCTCTGTCTTTCAAAAGCTGTTTAGCAGTACCAGGGGCCAGAGAAATGGTGCAAAGTAAGGTGATAAGAAGGTTATTGGTTAAATGGGAAGGGACATTTCAGTGACCAGGTAGGGACAGTGTCAAAGAAGGCAATGGCACCCCACTCCAGTACTCTTGCCTGGAAAATCCCATGGACGGAGGAGCCTGGTAGGCTGCAGTCCATGGAGTCTTGAAGAGTCAGACATGATTGAGCAACTTAGCAGCAGCAGCAGCAGGGACAATGTGCTATGCCGAGTTCAGTCGCTCCAGTTGTGTCTCTTTGTGATCCTGTGGACTGTAGCCCTCGAGGCCCCTCTGTCCATCAGATTCTCCAGGCAAGAATACTGGAGTAAGTTACTGTGCCCTCCTCCAGGGGATCTTCCTGACCCAGGAAACAAACCCATGTCTCCTGTGTCCCCTGCACTGCAGACAGATTCTTTACCCACTGAGCCAAAAATCAGGTGAAACAGAGGCAAGATCTTGAAAATAATGAAGATTCACCCTCGATTCAAAATATTTGACAACAAAGGCAAGACAATGAAAGACATATTTTGTGGAGCTGGTTTACGTCTATTTGTTGGCATGTTTAAAGAGACAGTTTGTAAGAGTCTTGAGCATATGTAGGTACAGAAAGTAAGGAAGCTGATGAGACTAGTAAAAGAAAGGGACCATTGAATCATCCCACTTGAAAGAAGCCGGTGAAGCAGTCCTTTCAAGTCCAGCCCTAAGACTTTGGGCTTTGGATTGCAGTTAATATCACTAGCTGATGAAAGACTGAGACCCAGCCTGGATCAAAAGTCCTTGACCTTATTGCAGACTGAGTTTTAGACTTTGGTTTTAGACTTCAATTAATTATAGTACTTTAATTGGGATAGAAATGGATATCAGCATCACTTTTAATTCCCATTTTTCTAACTTTATAGGGCTTCACACAAGGCCTGATACATACCAGATGTTCAGGAAATAGTATCTGAATTGACTGAGAAGGGAGCAACAGAGAATGAGATGGTTGGATAGCATCACCGACTCAATGGATATGAGTTTGAGCAAACTCCAGGAGATAGCGTAGGACAGGGAAGCCTGGAAAGGTGCAGTCCATGGAATTGCAAAGAGTCAGACATGACTTAGTGACTGAACAACAAAATTGGTTGAAAAAATAATGTGTATTTTAGACTCATTCTGTGTGGTTCTGTTGGAATGGTTGATTCCAGTTGTCAAGGCTAGGGATATAACTCATGCCTGGCCCATCTAGGACTTCATTGCCCTGATGGCAGAGGTTGGTTTCTGGATGGACCTCATCCCATGAAGAGCCAATCAGAGTCCTTCCATGGAATGTGAATGTAAGGGTGCTGAGACACGATTGGGTTGGCCAAAAAGCTTGTTCAGATTTTTCATATGTTCTTACAGAAAACCTGCATTGACTTTTTAGCCAACCCAGTACATGTTTGTGTCTCCCCAAAATCATATATTGAAACCTAATCCTCTTAAGATAGTATCTGGAGACAGGGCTTTGGAAGGTAGTTAGGCCATGAGGGTGGACCTTTCGTGAACTGAGTTAGTGCCTTTATAACAAAGACCCAAGAGACCTTCCCTGTCTGTTCTGCCATGCGAGGACACAGTGAGAAGACTGACATCTACAAGGCAGGAAACAGGTCTCAGCAGGCATTGTACCTGCTGAACCTTGATCTTAGAATTTGCAACCTCCAGAACTGTGAGAAATAAATTTCTGTTATTTATAAGCCACCCAGACTTTGGTGTTTGTTTTGTTGTAGCATCCTGAACAGAGCAAGTTACCCACTCCTGCTGTATCATCTCAAAGAATATTGTAACCCCAGAAACATTGGTCTCCACTTTGACACTGTGTGGAATATGGGTATTTGTCAATGGGACCAAGCACAGACCAGTAAAAACAAGAAATGGTAGTGAGTGTTTGGGGGAAAGAAAGATCAAAAAGACATATCTTCTTGGTTCCTGGAACCAGCTGTGCCTGAAACTCAGGTGTCCAGACTTCTCATTTTAGAAGTCAGCATACTTTAGTATTGTTTTTTTTTTTTTAAGCTAGGCTATAACATGCCACAGTCTTATTATCACAATACATTATAATAACGTTTGCTACTTTTTACTGAAGGAAGAACAACCTTAACTCTTTTCATGATCTGCCTGGCTAACATTATTTTAACCAGGTTAATCTATGGAGTGGGTCAAAGTATCTTAATCTCAGGTTAAACTTAATCTACTGCTCCTGTCAATATCCAGTATTGTTACAGGGCTTTGCCTTAATAATATTTAATTTCCTAACTGAAGTTGATGGCTATTATAACGTTAGTCCTTTTTAGTTCATTTGAAAGCATTTCATAGAATCTGCCTTGCATATTGTGGCCTCCTGAGCTGTCCAGAGAAAGGAGTACTGGGTTTCCTTTTAACTCTTGACTCAGTAGAGGTCCATGTTGTTTTTGTTCTTCAGTTGCTAAGTTGGGTCCAACTCTTTGCAGCCCCACAGATTGCAGCACACCAGGCTTCCCTGTTCTTCACTATCTCCTAGAGTTTGCTCAAATCATGTCTATTGAGTTGGTGATGCCATCAAATCATCTCATCCTCTGTCACCCCCCTCCTCATGCTTTCAATCTTTCCCGGCATCAGAGTCTTTTCCAGTGAATCAGCTCTTTGTATCAGGTGGCCAAAATTTTGGAGTTGATCTTAGAATTTGCAACCTCCAGAACTGTGAGAAATAAATTTCTGTTATTTATAAGCCACCCAGACTTTGGTGTTTGTTTTGTTGTAGCATCCTGAACAGAGCAAGTTACCCACTCCTGCTGTATCATCTCAAAGAATATTGTAACCCCAGAAACATTGGTCTCCACTTTGACACTGTGTGGAATATGGGTATTTGTCAATGGGACCAAGCACAGACCAGTAAAAACAAGAAATGGTAGTGAGTGTTTGGGGGAAAGAAAGATCAAAAAGACATATCTTCTTGGTTCCTGGAACCAGCTGTGCCTGAAACTCAGGTGTCCAGACTTCTCATTTATAGAAGTCAGCATACTTTAGTATTGTTTTTTTTTTTTTAAGCTAGGCTATAACATGCCACAGTCTTATTATCACAATACATTATAATAACGTTTGCTACTTTTTACTGAAGGAAGAACAACCTTAACTCTTTTCATGATCTGCCTGGCTAACATTATTTTAACCAGGTTAATCTATGGAGTGGGTCAAAGTATCTTAATCTCAGGTTAAACTTAATCTACTGCTCCTGTCAATATCCAGTATTGTTACAGGGCTTTGCCTTAATAATATTTAATTTCCTAACTGAAGTTGATGGCTATTATAACGTTAGTCCTTTTTAGTTCATTTGAAAGCATTTCATAGAATCTGCCTTGCATATTGTGGCCTCCTGAGCTGTCCAGAGAAAGGAGTACTGGGTTTCCTTTTAACTCTTGACTCAGTAGAGGTCCATGTTGTTTTTGTTCTTCAGTTGCTAAGTTGGGTCCAACTCTTTGCAGCCCCACAGATTGCAGCACACCAGGCTTCCCTGTTCTTCACTATCTCCTAGAGTTTGCTCAAATCATGTCTATTGAGTTGGTGATGCCATCAAATCATCTCATCCTCTGTCACCCCCCTCCTCATGCTTTCAATCTTTCCCGGCATCAGAGTCTTTTCCAGTGAATCAGCTCTTTGTATCAGGTGGCCAAAATTTTGGAGCTTCAGTTTCCGCATCAGTCCTTCCAATGAATATTCAGGGTTGATTTCCTTTAGGATTTACTAGTTGGATCTCCTTGCAATCCAAGGGACTCTCAAGAGTCTTCTCCAACACCACAGTTCAAAAGCATCAATTTTTTTGGCTCTCAGCCTTCTTTATGGTCCAGCTCTCACATCCATCAATGACTATAGGAAAACCCAGAGCATTGCCTAAACAAGCTTTTTTGATGTCTCTGATTTTTAATATACTGTCTAGGTTTGTCATAGCTTTTATTCCACGGAGCAAATATCTTTTAATTTCATGGTTGCCGTCACTGTCTGCAGTGATTTTGGAGCTCAAGAAAATAAAATCCACCACTGTTTCCATTGTTTACCCATCTGTTTGCCATGAAATGATAGGACTGAAAGCCATGATCTTAGTTTTCCAAATGTTGAGTTTTAAGGCAGATTTTTCACTCTCCTCTCTCACCTTCTCCAAGAGGCTCTTTAATGCCTCCTCACTTTCTGCGTTAGGGTGGTATCAACTGCATATAGCTCTAGCCAATTCTATTCAGGTAAAATACAGTCTTGAACTTCTGATGTCAACACAGGATATCTTGGCTCCCCTTGATGAATATTTTGTTAAGCTGCAGCTATTTGAACAGTAAATGAAAGCACATTTCTATCAGAGTAGGAGGTAACTTCAAGCATGTATGCAGAGGATTGATGTGATATGGGAATAGCTATCTGGATTATTTTCCTGACAGAGAAGGGAATTCCGACATTACGTATTTGCTTCATTGTCAATGCCAACTAATTTTTAACTTCTTAGTATTGAAGTTTTGTTCTATTTCCTGCTTATCAGTGATTTATGATGGAGTGGACATTTTTCTGCTCTGATAAAGGAATCATTCTCTCTCTTTTTCATCCACTATACATTTATGGAACGTATAGTGTATATGGACTATATGTATACATTATTGAAATGTATGTATACATATAGTCCATTATTGGATCAGAATAATATTTTGATAGGGTAGAAAATAAGGGAAAAAAACATCCCATCATAAATGGGATTCCTGAAGTGTTCTGCCTGAAATGTCTTGAATCAGATTAACCTGATCTTTGTGCAAATCTGAACTCTTTGTTAGAAATGTTTTGGACGAGCACCAACAAAATCTAAATAAGTATTTGGTGAGGAAATGACATGTACCTATGATCATAGTAGAATTTACTCATAAAATGTTCTTTTTCACATTTTTGAAAAACAATAATTGGAAAAATACAGCTACTTGAATGCATAGGTTTGAGTACGTCAGCATATACACTTTTTTAATTGCTCATAATTGCTAAATACATTATTATACATCAGAGTTTTAAATATTTCCACTAGAAGCCCTTTCTGCCTGTCAGTATTTTTTCATGTTAACCTCTATTTCTAAGGAATGGCCATTACTATAATAATCTCTCTGGTGTCACTTTACTGGAAAACCACTTAGAACCAAAAAGATCAGCAGATAGTCAATTAAGTAGAAAATGAAGATTGGTTTATGGTGGAAGCAACCAACTGAGAACTGTCCTTTTAGAGAGGATGAGGTAATTTTGAAAAAATGGAATATTTGGTAAACTTTATATCACTTACTGGTAATATATTAATTCACATAAAAGGGAAACAGATTCATAATTAATTGGAATAGTACATTTCATAGGAAATGTCTTGGGATTGAGAATTTGCAGTTAAATCTGTGGTATCTAAAAAATGATACAAATGAGCTTATTTATAAAATAGAATTTGACTCACAGATATAGAAAATAAACTGATGGTTACTAAAGGGAAAAGGGAGTTGAGGGATGATCTAGAAATTTGGGAGTAATATACAAACACTACTGTATATAAAATAACATGTATAGCATAGGGAACTATATTCAGTACTTTATAATAACCTATATGGGAAAGGAATCTGAAAAATAATATACATATGTATGTATAACTGAATCGCTTTGCTCTACATCTGAAACTAACACAATATTGTAAGTTAACTGTATGAATAAAAATAAATTCATTTTAAAAAGTATTTAAAATCAAGAAGAACAGCAGAAAACCTTAGTAAACAAAAAACACAGTTTGTGCTCTGTTATGTCTGACTCTTGCAACCCCAAGGACTGTAGCCCACCAGGCTCCTCTGCCCATGGGATTCTTCAGGGAAGAGTATTCAAATAGGTTGTCATGCCCTCCTCCAGGAGATCTTCCAGACCCAGGGACTGAACCTGTGTCTGGCAGGTGGACTCTTTACCACTAGTGCCACCTGGGAGCGTCCAAAATACTACATAGATTTTGGATTAGAAGAGTTGTTTTTTTTTTTTTTTCAAGTATGAAAGAGATGCATCTAGTTTTCTTTAACTTTTATGCGCATCCAAAGACCATTTAGACTGCGTTTAGTGGTCTAATTGCTACCCTAAAACTTTGGAGATTTACACCACTCATAAATATACCTTCATTTCCAATTTCTGAGCTTCCCCCTACTGTATTTAATCACTGATTTTCTCTGCACTCTTCTCCCTGACTCCTCACCCCATAAATCAGCCTCTAAAAGCCCAGGATCGACAATGCTAAAGATGTGTGAAACATCTATTTCACTTCCATATTTTATGATTCTCTAAGAACTTCCCACCTCTTAACAATTGTGACCTGTTTCAGAAAGACCCAGCAATCATGGCAATATTCAGCTATAATGTAGACTTTCTTACCACAGCTCGTAAGGCCTGCCTCTCTAGGTAGCAAACAACTTTAGAAAGCTGTCTTTTTACCTGAAAGGTGATAAAGAACCTTTATGTAAGTCCTTGAAAGCTGTCGTGCATGGGTTCCTTTTTTTTTTTTTTTAAGCCATATTTAGTGAATTTATAAGTGTTTCATTCACAGGGGAAATTTTTCATTGATGCTACGTTAAAAATCTCTTCAGGATCACCTATGATTTGAAAGACAGCAGAAAATATTAAAGGGAAAAGAATAAACAAATAAAAAGAAATAAAAGTTGGAGAGGGCTAGGGTTACACAGAGGAGGTGAGAGAAGATGGGGTGTTGGGGCAGGGGTCAGGACTGGCCTGCTCCAGTTTCTGCAGGGTTTCTCTCTCGTGTTTCCCTTCCTCCCATCCCTCTGCAGTTGCCAAACAGAGCCTACCTCACCCCCTCCTGGATTCAAAATGTCCTTACTCACTTGAAAGAACACAGATTCCATTCAGATAAGTCTCTGCTGGCCATACTGGCGGATGTTTCAAAAATAAGAAAAATTAAAACAAGGGGAGTAGAGCTATGGACATCAAGCTTTAATTCTGCTACACTGGTTTATTTCCCATTTCAAGTAAGTGTATGGTGTATCAGGGGCTTTTTTGCTTTTGTAAATGCTATATTTTCTTTAGTTGAATGCCTTTCAGAGTAGTTCCATCTGCAGTTTGGCTTTGGAGTATTTAAATGAACTCAAAAAGTCTCTCTTCCTTAAGTAGGTTATAAAGCTCTTAATGAAACGTGGCATGTGTTAGATATAACAGGCTTATTGGGTGTGGGTGTACTCGGTCATGTCCAACTCTTTGCAACCCCCTGGACTCTAGCCTGCCAGGCTCCTCTGTCCATGGGATTTCCCAGGCAAGAATCCTGGAGTGGGTTTGCCATTTCCTTCTCCAGAGGAACTTCCCAACCCAGGGACCAAACCTGCATCTCTAGAGCCTCCTGCACCGGCCGGCAGATTCTTTACCACTGCGCCACCTGGACCAGGCTCATTAAAACTCTCTTTTTGAAAGTCAGTGGATTATTTCATGAAGCGAAAAAGTTCTAGCTATTATTTTACTTCAAAATCTGCTGATATGTTTTATATTTGGCATTCAAAAGACATTCAGAGAGTCAGTACCTAAACTAACCACATTCTATACTTGTTTGGGATCCAAAGTCATCACATTTACTTGTGTTTGTGGATGATTTTTTCTGGTAATTAGGTGCTTGAACTTCCCTAGTGGCTCAGACAGCAAAGAGCCTGCCATCTATGTGGGAGACCCGGGTTCAATCCCTGGGTGAGGAAGATCCCTTGGGGAAGGAAATGGCAATCCATTCCAGTATTCTTGCCTGGAAAATCCCATGTACAGAGAGCCTGGTGGGCTACAGTCCATGGAGTCACAGAGAGTCATATATGACTGAGTAACTTCACTATTTCCACAGATTTGTTTTCCAAACCTCTATAAATATAATGGCTTCGTTTTTTATTTTAAGCAGATGAGTGTGCCAAAGTCTGGTCAATGTAGTTTATTTTTTTTTTTTTCTTGATTTTTTTTTTTAATTTTTGTTTAATGCTTATTCCATTTCACAGTACTGTATTGGTTCTGCCATACATTGACATGAATCAATTGAATTGACTTTCCAAAGATCTTGAGCTTATCCAGTCATAATTATGGTCTGGGAAAGAAAGTGAAGTCGCTTAGTCATGTCCAACCCTTGGAGACTCCATGGACTATAGCCTACCAGGCTTTTACATGTATGGGATTTTCCAGGCAAGAGTACTGGAGTGGGTTGCCATTTCCTTCTCCAGAAGGTCTAGAGGAGATGCCCAAATCAAAAACCTTGCCTGGAGCCAACACCTGAGACACTATCCTCTTCCTTTCTGTGGTTGTGATGTAGGAATCATTGATCAATGATAAAGCCTGTAGCTAGCATCTTAACTAGAGAAGGCAATGGCAACCCACTCCAGTACTCTTGCCTGGAAAATCCCATGGACGGAGGAGCCTGGTAGGCTGCAGTCCGTGGGGTCTCGAAGAGTCGGACACGAAGGAGCGACTTCACTTTGACTTTTCACTTTCATGCATTGGAGAAGGAAATGGCAACCCACTCCAGTGTTCTTGCCTGGAGAATCCCAGGGACAGGAGCCTGGTGGGCTGCTGTCTGTGGGGTCACGACTGACCTGACATAGCAGCAGCAGCAGCAGGAGCAGCATCTTAACGGTGATATAAGGATATATTCAGTTCTGTATCCCATTCTATTTGAAATTATAAAGTCCTTCCTAAGGTGTCACTTCAATTTTCATGTAAAAATCAGTTATTCCTGATACTGAATCAGGAAAAGTACATCAGCATGCTAACATCAACTTGAATCCTTAATGCTTTTGGCTAGAGGCCATTGTAAAACTTCCAGAACAATAAAACACAGCCTTTGGAATACGATTTTAAAATACAAGAAAAAGAAGATTAGACCAAATAATCCCCAGATGTAAAGCCCCAACATCCCAAGTTAGTTTTAAGTTATAAAAAACAAAATATCTACATAATGATTTACTACAATTTCAAATAAGTCTTTGCTCAATGTTGGATGCAGTTTTTCAGAAAAAAAGAATAATGCAAAGCCACAAACATGCCTCTGTACAGTGGCAATTGTAGCTCACTGTATATATAGCAGGAGCTATATCTATAAATAGATGGGAAGATCAGTATAATGAGAGATAAGCACAGGCAGTGAAATCAGTAGCAAGAAGTTATGCCCTCTTGCTGCTCTGCTCCTTAAGTGGAGAAATCAGATTGATTCCATCTAAGGAGCAGAAGTCCCAGCCTTTCTGAAAACTTTAGGAGGAATGTGTTTCCAAAATGGAGGTCCTGGATTTTCTGACTGTAAAACCTGTGAGTATGGAGGTGATCAACTAAAGCACTGGAAGGGAGTTGCCTGATTTGTACCACAAATTTGTGGACTTCACTTCAGTTTTGTAGAAATCCAACGCTCTCAACTTGAAATGCAAAGGAATTCATTGGCTTCACACGAGAAAAGATGAAGACTCTCCAGCTGTGGAGTGGGGAGGTTGGGAGGCTTCCATGATTGCTCAGAGATGAAGAATCCTCCTGCCAGTGCAGGAGACATGGTCTATCCCTGATCCGGGAAAATACCATCTGCCATCCAGCAACGGAGCCTGTGCGCCCCAAGTACTGAGCCTGTGCTCTGGAGCCTGGGAGCCACAACTGCTGAGTTCATGAGTCACATCTACTGAAGCCGATGAGCCCTACAGCCCATGCTCTGAAACAGAAGTGCCCCACCTCTAGACAGCGGCCCTTGCTTGCCACAACTGGAGAAGAGCCTACTTGCAGCAACAAAGATCCAGAACAGACAAAAATAAATAAACAAAAAATTCCTGTGGAAGAAAAAAGAACAACAACAAAAGACTGTCCAACACATTCCTTCTTTTGTATCTGCAGAAAAGGGCCAGGCAACAATCTGTGTGTCTACCACTCAGATGCAGAAAGAGAACAATTTCCATTGATGCGGCAGGATGAGTGCTGTTTTAAAGTCACGTTCCAGGACACTTTAATTTTTATCCAAATGTATTCCTCCAACCTAATGTGGGGAAAATTTTATTTTTTTTAATTTTGTCATTTCTGACTATTGAAGTCTTTCAGTCTATGAAAACTTCTTTAAAACTTCCTCTCAGAAGGATATGTGGGATCTTTCTAGGCAAAGGCATTCTATCCTTCAATCTTTGTCCTTTTGTTAAGGAACTTGTTCTGTCCTGGGTCTTAAAATTTTGGTTTCCTAGCTTGGATGCATGGAGAAATCCACTCCAGTACTCTTGCCTGGAAAATCCCATGGACGGAGGAGCCTGGTAGGCTGCAGTCCATGGGAACACAAAGAGTCGGACACGACTGAGCGACTTCACTTTGACTTTTCACTTTCATGCATTGGAGAAGGAAATGGCAACCCACTCCAGTATTCTTGCCTAGAGAATCCCAGGGATGGGGGGCCCTGGTGGGCTGCCGCCTGTGGGGTCGCACAGAGTTGGACACGACTGACGCAGCTTAGCAGCAGCAGCTTGGATGCAAGCCAGTTGACTTGGGATCTTCCTGTTGGAAAGACATAGGCCTGGACAGGGGTGCAGAGCTTCACCAGTGTGCATGCCTGTGTGTGCGCTCAGTCGTGTGCGACTCTGCAACCCCATGCACTATAGGCTGCCAGGTTCCTCTGTCCATGAGATTTTCTAGGCAAGAATGCTGGAGTGGGTTGCCATTCCCTTCTCCAGGACATTCTTCAGCAGTGTGGTGAGGGTCAGATTCAGCCTCCAGTTATTTATTCCTCCAGAAGTTTTTGTGGCAGTGCACAGACTGTTCAACTGGACATGGAGTCTATAATACTATGTCAGGCTGGTTTGTGTAAATGCCTTTATCTCCCTTCACCTTAGGTTTCAGAATCATCTCATATTTCTTCTCCATCCCTTTCTAGTACAAATTAAATTTGTGTGAAGTAAATTTAATACTTGTTGTGCTCCTTGCATCCTGGTAAAGAGCTCAGATCTTTGGAAATTGTTTGCATTTCTTTGCTCATAATACATAGATTTCTAAGTGGTGTTTATCTAAAAAATACACCGTATTTTGTTTTCTTCTGACATATTTCTGCTGTACATCTTAAACATGACACCATATTTGGGAGGCGGGAGGGTAACTGGTCCATTTGGAAGGATAAAACAGAGGGATTCAGGCAAGGTAAGGCTGAGGGGATTGGCTGCCAAGTCTCCTTCCTTGTCCCTGAGCTGCTCCCTGAAGACGTTTGTTGTTGTTGTTGTGGTCATTCAGTTGCTAAGTTGTGTCTGACTCTTTGCAACCCCATGGACTGCAGGACACCAGGCATCCCTGTTCACCATCTCCCAGACTTTGCTCAAATTCATGTTGATTGAGCGGGTGATGCTATCTAAACATCTCATCGTCCGCCGCCCTCTTCTCTTTTTGCCTTTGATCTTTCCCTGAAAACATTTTAATCTTACTCAGTTCTCAATCATACATCAATATTTTAAGATAGAAGAAGTGGGTATATTTTATTTAGTACCTTTTCGATTGTGTAAATCTGCCATTTTAGAATGTTAAAACTCTCCAGGAAAATAGTCATGCTTGATGTAATGTCCCATGAACATTAAACTGTACAACAAATTATAACACCTGGAAGAGAGAAAGCCCTTAGAGCACTCAGAGTATTTTCTTCTCAAGTGGAACCACTAAGGACAGTAACCTTGTATCTGTGGAAATATATTCAATAGTAAGAGTTACGCACAGATCTCAAGGGTTCTGTTTATATCCTGCTGTCTGCTAGAACTAGATACTTTGCAGTTTATATCAAGCCTGTGCAACGACTCTTAAATATGTGTTATTATCCCAGTTCTAACAATGAAGCAACACAGATTAAGGTGCTCACTATCTCATTGCCACTGATGCTGGGAAGGATTGAAGGCAGGAGGAGAAGGGGACAACAGAGGATGAGATGGTTGGATGGCATCACCAACTCGATGGACATGAGTTTGAGCAAACTCTAGGAGATGGTGAAGGAACAGGAAGCCTAGCATGCTGCAGGCCGTGGGGTCATGGAGTTGGACATGACTTAGCAGCTGAACAAGAAAAAGTAGTGGAGTTGAGATTCCCAGCCTCCAATCCCAGGGGGTCTGTGTACTCATCACCGTACTGTGAGCTACATAATTTCCCTATTGGAACGCACTCTGTGCCAATTCCAAATATTAACCTAGTTACCTAAAAACACAATCAAGACTTCCGTTATTCGGCAGGACTCTGTTCCATTTGACCCAAAGAGAGCCAACACCTTGGGTACCAGGCAACACCAAGTACAAACATTTCAGTGATTCCTATTCTAAGGAGGCATTCCTTTAACTGGGCTTCTGCCTTCAAAGCAGTGGTTTCAGAATGCAATCAATGCGCTTTCATCCTACAGTCATATACTTAATCCTGCAGTGAAGAGCAGCTTCATACTTGATTCTCTGAACAAGAGCTGTTGGAACAGTTCATTCTGTGGAAAATGGAAAACTAAGCTGTGGATTCTAGCTTTCCCTGATAAGTATTCATGGAGGGAAATAGCCAGTCAGATGAATTAGAGCTGAAGGATGCAAATGATCTCAGCCTTCTGAGACTCAGGCAATGAGCACATGATTTTCTGTGATATTTTGATTTATTCATGAGTTTATGTTATGAGGTTAAGGTATCTATTTTAATTTTTAAATGTCTCCTTAATACAATCAGTCATAAAAATTTTTTTAAAAAGTTTGTTGTTTTTTTTTTTTCTCAAAGAATGACCCAACAGTATTTTTTTTTCTTCAAGTGCTGTCTTGACATAATTTGATATGTGCATAAGTACTGAATGGACATGTGACATTTTGAATAAAGATATCAATGTTAGCAACCAATTTCTATTAGTATGGAGCAGCATTTTCATTAACGGCTTCAACTGAGGCGTTCAGATCCGAATGAACTTCAAGACTAAACCTTTCTAATTAACTCCTCTGTAGCTTAGAGAATGTTGGCAACTAAAGGAATTTGAGGAAGGAATGGCATCTGGTCTTGAAATGGTTTCTACCTTCTTGGCTCCCTAGGAATTGCTATTCTGGAATGTTGCCATTCAAATCCCTTCTACCATTGCTAAAATTAATTTAGCAAACTACCATAATTCAAGGACATCATTTAAGAGTTACTTAATGCTATTAGCCATGAGTGCAGTGGTGAAATAAAGAATATCTTTTAATATTATTGTTTCACTTATCTAATATCTTATAATTATTTTCTTATTCTCCCTCAGTCAAATTCTGACTCCTTTCTGGATTATTTTATTAGACATAATCCTTGATTTATTCAGTCTTTGAACTGAATGTGCAAGACTTTGTGAGAGTTTCAAATTTGACTTCATCCTCTCCCACCTATAAATACTGCACTAAATTTAGTATTTTAGAAGGGTAATTAAGAATAATTTTTATCCTGTGTTAATTGCAAACACATACATTCTGTACATACATACCTATAATATTTGTTCTTGTGCTCTCAAGAGCACATCATATTTCAATGGCTTTTCAGGTTATTATTACTCCTTGGAAGGAAAGTTATGACCAACCTAGATAACATATTCAAAAGCAGAGACATTACTTTGCTAGCAAAGGTCCGTCTAGTCAAGGCTATGGTTTTTCTTGTGGTCATGTATAGATGTGAGAGTTGGACTGTGAAGAAGGCTGAGTGCTGAAGAATTGATGCTTTTGAACTGTGGTGTTGGAGAAGACTCTTGAGAGTCCCTTGGACTGCAAGGAAATGAAACCAGTCCATTCTGAAGGAGATTAGTCCTCGGTGTTCTTTGGAAAGAATGATACTAAAGCTGAAACTCCAGTACTTTGGCCACCTCATGCGAAGAGTTGACTCATTGGAAAAGACTCTGATGCTGGGAGGGATTGGGGGCAGGAGGAGAAGTGGACGACTGAGGATGAGATGGCTGGATGGCATCACTGACTCAATGGACGTGAGTTTGAGTGAACTCCGGGAGTTGATGATGGACAGGGAGGCCTGGAGTGCTGCAATTCATGGGGTCGAAAAGAGTCAGACACAACTGAGCGACTGACCTGAACTGAACTGATTATAAGGAAAAAAATTTGATTTTACAGGAAAAGATATATATTTTTTTCCAGCAATATCTCCATCCTGCTCATTAAGCAACTTTATAGTTAACTTGACTCTTATTTTCCACTGACTACATAGACTGGCTGTATATATAAAATGTCAATTGTGGATAGATGGAAACTCACGTTTATGGTTGAATATTTCCTCTTTGGTGGGAGAATATGATTCTCTTTAATTATAGCTCCAACGATGGCTTCCCTGGGTGTCTCAGATGGTAATGAATCTACAGGCAATGTGGAATACCTGTTAAACACGTGTCTCCACGTGTTTGATCCCTGGGTTAGGAAGATCCTCTGGAGAAGGAAATGGCAACCCACTCCAGTATTCTTGCTTGGAGAATCCCATGGACAAGAAGAGCCTGGGGCCTACAGTCCACGTGAGAGCAAAGAGTCGGACACAACTGAGAGACTAACAGTTTCAATTTCGTGGACAGAGAACATTAGGATAGTGGAGAACATTCAGATAACCTAATTTTTATTTCAAGTTTAATTGCATGTCAATTACGCAGACGCGTTTTTTAAGAATACCATGGTCACTTTTTCTCCAGCAGGTCTGGCATGGAAAGTCATCTGCAGTGATTGAGTACTTTTTGTGTTTGAGTCTTACCTTTATTAAGACACCAGTTAGAGGCATTTCTTTAAAATGATGATCTTAAAAATAGCTAGGAACACTTTGGTTCTTTCCAGACTCCTCAAACTCACTTTAACTCATGACTTCATACAATTTTCTCTTGATATAATGCTCTGGTACTTTTTTCCCCAAGTGAGTACAGATGGAAAATTTGGGTTAGTTTCTTTGTTCACTGGTGGCTTTTGTCTAAACAGTTGTCTATTAATCATGTTGCCTGTGTGCTAAGTTGCTTCAGTCATGTCCAACTCTTTGTGACTCTATAGCTCTGCAGGTTCCTTTGTTCATGGGATTCTCTCTGCAAGAATATTGGAGTGGCTTGCCATGCCCTCCTCCAGGGAATCCCCCCTGCCCAGGGATCGAATTCCCGTCTCTTGCGTCTCCTGCACTGGCAAGTGGGTTCTTCACTGCCAGCACCACCTGGGAAGCCAGCGGTCACGCTAGGCTCACAGACTGAATTAAAGTAAAAGCTTTGACCTGCTTCTGTTGTGATTTGCATCAGTTAGAAGGAATTACCCTACACTCTGAACTTATTTCTGTCTCCAAAATGTAATAAGAAAAAAAAATTATACATTTCCATCTCTAAACTAGAAAGCTAAAATTCTTTATTTGGTCTTTCCAATTAGAAAGAACTAATTAATAACAAAGTGATGTCTCTGCTTTTTAATATGCCGTCTAGGTTGGTCATAGCTTTTCTTCCAAGGAGCAAGTGTCTTTTAATTTATGGCTGTAGTCACCATCTGCAGTGATTTTAGAGCCCAAGAAAATAAAATCTTCTCTGCTTCCATTGTTTCTCGATCTGTTTGCCATGAAGTGATGGGACCTAATGGGACCAAACGCCATGATCTTAGTTTTTTAAGCAACTGAATTGAACTGAACTGAATTGCTTTCTAAAGAGGAAGGGAAAGGCTCTCTTTACATTTTTAGTATTTGCATCATGAGTGGCTTTCTCAATGACCTTGCAAAGATAAAATTGTCCAGCAACTTTAGATATGTGTTTTCATAAAATTATATTGTCTATATATTTTAACAACATATAAAAATATTTTTGAGATGATTTACTCGTGTTTTGGGAAAACTGATTTGAGAAATATAAACCACTGAAGCTCATGCTCAGTTCTGTCCTACTCTTTGCAACCCCATTGACTGCAGCCCACCAGGCTCCTCTGCCCATGGGATTTCCCAGGCAAGAAAACTGGAGTGGGTTGCCATTTCCTCCTCCAAGGGATCTTCCCAACTTAGGGATGGAACCCTCATCTCCTGAGTCTGCTGCACTGCAAGCAGCTTCTTTACTACAGAGCCACCAGGGACCCCTAAACCACTGAAGAGATCATGATAAAGAAAGTAAAAAATTCAAAACATTGGCATTTCAAGTGATACGCAGGTGATGGGATATACAAGTACCAGTGCTTTCATTTTAGCAGATCTGGAACTAAGTTTCTAAAGGGTCTACTGCTGCTGCTGCTGCTGCTGCTGCTAAGTCACTTCAGTCATGTCCAACTCTGTGTGACCCCATAGACAGCAGCCCACCAGGCTCCCCTGTCCCTGAGATTCTCCAGGCAAGAACACTGGAGTGGGTTTCCATTTCCTTTTCCAATGCGTGAAAGTGAAGTTGATCAGTTGTGTCCGACTCTTAGCAACCCCATGGACCACAGCCTACCAGGCTCCTCCATCCATGGGATTTCCCAGGCAAGAGTACTGGAGCAGGGTGCCATTGCCTTCTCCAAAAGGTCTGCAGAGGCAGTGAAAAGCTAGATTTGTTGTTCTAGTTTTGCTAATTTTTTTCAGTGTAAACTTTTGCAAAATCTTCTTAGTTTTCTGAACCTGACTTTGTTCTTTATAAAGAGTGATCTCTAAGATGTCTTCCAGGAACATCTCAGGATCTATGTGGCAAAATAAAGAGTGTCCTTGTCTTTGTCTAATACTGTTTTCAAGTTAAGAAGTTTCTACTCACTGTCACTTCTTGTTATAACAATTTTTTTTAAACAATTGATTTCCTAGTAACTTTTGTACAGATGCTTTCTTTAGGTTTAATAGGAAAATATACCAATCATCATCCACTTATATTTATATCCCTAAGTTTTTCAGATATAATAGGCTGACTTTTCTATTTATGTTTTCTTCTTATTTTATATATTTCATGACAAAAGTTATCATGGTTAATAAATAAATGTTATTTGGATAACTCTTTAATCCAGGAGTTGACTGTACAGGTTTCAAAAATTCTGCCATATTGTCAAATGCCACTAACATTCTTCTTTACAATTTTCAGTTTATTTTTTTCTCAAAATTTTAAACTTCATTTTTGCTTTCAGTGGTATTAATCCTACATAGATTTGTGTGCTTTGACTATGTTTTACTTTATTTTCACCTGGATAATTTTGGGTTATTACAATAAAACAGTTTTAAGATTTAATATGCATAAATAAGATGGACATATGTAGGTGAATAACTGACTCATTTGCTGTATGACAGAAACTAACACAACATTGTAAATCAACTATACTCCACTAAAATTTTTTTAAAGTGAAAAGAAAATTGTAAAGTTTTAATATGTCTACTTGGAACATACACACACACTTTCATCTATTTTTAGGTTAATACTTTAAATGCAAAGACTTCTAATGGCCCCAGTTTATAAACAATTGAAACAGTGTAGATGTTTCTATCTTCTCTTTCTGAATTTGGGGGTTTTCCCAGATTTTATCTTATGATAATGACCCATTTTTTTCTCCTTATGTAACTCACCCATCTCCTCATGCAGACAAATATTCTCAAATTAATATGTAGAATTCAGTCCTATCTTGAGATTCCAGACTAATATTTTCAGTTGTCTTCTGGTCTTTTCCATCTGGGTATCTCCTTTCTCAATGTTTGCAACCCAAACAGCCTCACACTCATAATGATAGAGTTGTTCTTGTAATCAGTTCAGTTCAGTTCATTTGCTCAGTTGTGTCTGACTCTTAGCGACCCCATGGACCACAGCACACTAGGCCTCCCTGTCCATCACCACCTCCTGGAGCTTATTCAGACTCATCTTCTATGGGATTTCCCAGGCAAGAAAACTGGAGTGGGTTGCCATTTCCTCCTCCAAGGGATCTTCCCAACTTAGGGATGGAACCCTCATCTCCTGAGTCTGCTGCACTGCAAGCAGCTTCTTTACTACAGAGCCACCAGGGACCCCTAAACCACTGAAGAGATCATGATAAAGAAAGTAAAAAATTCAAAACATTGGCATTTCAAGTGATACGCAGGTGATGGGATATACAAGTACCAGTGCTTTCATTTTAGCAGATCTGGAACTAAGTTTCTAAAGGGTCTACTGCTGCTGCTGCTGCTGCTGCTGCTAAGTCACTTCAGTCATGTCCAACTCTGTGTGACCCCATAGACAGCAGCCCACCAGGCTCCCCTGTCCCTGAGATTCTCCAGGCAAGAACACTGGAGTGGGTTTCCATTTCCTTTTCCAATGCGTGAAAGTGAAGTTGATCAGTTGTGTCCGACTCTTAGCAACCCCATGGACCACAGCCTACCAGGCTCCTCCATCCATGGGATTTCCCAGGCAAGAGTACTGGAGCAGGGTGCCATTGCCTTCTCCAAAAGGTCTGCAGAGGCAGTGAAAAGCTAGATTTGTTGTTCTAGTTTTGCTAATTTTTTTCAGTGTAAACTTTTGCAAAATCTTCTTAGTTTTCTGAACCTGACTTTGTTCTTTATAAAGAGTGATCTCTAAGATGTCTTCCAGGAACATCTCAGGATCTATGTGGCAAAATAAAGAGTGTCCTTGTCTTTGTCTAATACTGTTTTCAAGTTAAGAAGTTTCTACTCACTGTCACTTCTTGTTATAACAATTTTTTTTAAACAATTGATTTCCTAGTAACTTTTGTACAGATGCTTTCTTTAGGTTTAATAGGAAAATATACCAATCATCATCCACTTATATTTATATCCCTAAGTTTTTCAGATATAATAGGCTGACTTTTCTATTTATGTTTTCTTCTTATTTTATATATTTCATGACAAAAGTTATCATGGTTAATAAATAAATGTTATTTGGATAACTCTTTAATCCAGGAGTTGACTGTACAGGTTTCAAAAATTCTGCCATATTGTCAAATGCCACTAACATTCTTCTTTACAATTTTCAGTTTATTTTTTTCTCAAAATTTTAAACTTCATTTTTGCTTTCAGTGGTATTAATCCTACATAGATTTGTGTGCTTTGACTATGTTTTACTTTATTTTCACCTGGATAATTTTGGGTTATTACAATAAAACAGTTTTAAGATTTAATATGCATAAATAAGATGGACATATGTAGGTGAATAACTGACTCATTTGCTGTATGACAGAAACTAACACAACATTGTAAATCAACTATACTCCACTAAAATTTTTTAAAAGTGAAAAGAAAATTGTAAAGTTTTAATATGTCTACTTGG
The DNA here is from genome assembly GCA_006408675.1 of Madoqua kirkii. Lineage (NCBI taxonomy): Eukaryota > Metazoa > Chordata > Mammalia > Artiodactyla > Bovidae > Madoqua > Madoqua kirkii. The sequence continues at coordinate 32,273 of SJYC01034614.1, forward strand.
AACATACACACACACTTTCATCTATTTTTAGGTTAATACTTTAAATGCAAAGACTTCTAATGGCCCCAGTTTATAAACAATTGAAACAGTGTAGATGTTTCTATCTTCTCTTTCTGAATTTGGGGGTTTTCCCAGATTTTATCTTATGATAATGACCCATTTTTTTCTCCTTATGTAACTCACCCATCTCCTCATGCAGACAAATATTCTCAAATTAATATGTAGAATTCAGTCCTATCTTGAGATTCCAGACTAATATTTTCAGTTGTCTTCTGGTCTTTTCCATCTGGGTATCTCCTTTCTCAATGTTTGCAACCCAAACAGCCTCACACTCATAATGATAGAGTTGTTCTTGTAATCAGTTCAGTTCAGTTCATTTGCTCAGTTGTGTCTGACTCTTAGCGACCCCATGGACCACAGCACACTAGGCCTCCCTGTCCATCACCACCTCCTGGAGCTTATTCAGACTCATCTTCATTGAGTCGGTGATACCATCCAGCCATCTCATCCTCTGTCGTCCCCTTAACCTCCTGTGTTCAGTCTTTCTCAGCATCAGGGTCTTTTCCAATGAGTCAGCTCTTCACATCAGGTGGCCAAAGTATTAGAGTTTCAGCTTTAGCATCAGTCCTTCGAATGAACACTCAGGACTGATCTCCTTCAGGATGGACTGGTTGGATCTCCTTTCAGTCCAAGGGGCCCTCAAGTCTTCTCCAACACCACAGTTCAAAAGCATCAATTCTTTGGTGCTCAGCTTTCTTTATAGTCTAACTCTCATGTCCATACATGACTACTGGAAAAACCATAGCCTTGACTAGACGGACCTTTGCTGGCAAAGTAATGTCTCTGCTTTTTAATATGCTGTCTAGGTTGGTCATAACTTTCCTTTCCTAGCCAAATTCCTTATTTCTGATGATTGTATTCCCCCCACCCTCAAATCAGGCAGGTCCCAAACCTTTGACTTATACTTTTATTCCTGCAAGTATGCTCAGTCATTGGAGAAGGCAATGGCGCCCCACTCCAGTACTCTTTCCTGGAAAAATCCCATGGACGGAGGAGCCTGGTAGGCTGCAGTCCATGGGGTCGCTAAGAGTCAGACATGACTGAGCAACTTCACTTTCACTTTTCACTTTCATTCATTGGAGAAGGAAATGGCAACCCACTCCAGCATTCTTGCCTGGAGAATCCCAGGGACGGCGGAGCCTGGTGGGCTGCCATCTGACTGAAGCGACTTAGTAGCAGTAGCAACAACATGCTCAGTCATGTCTGACTCTTCGTCACCCTATGGAATGTAGCCCACCAGATTCCCTGTCTATGGAATTTTTCAGGCAAAAATACTGTATTGGGTTTCTATTTCCTCCTCCAGGGAATCTTCCTGACCCAGGGATCAAACCTGCATCTCCCGCGTCTGTGCATTAGCAAGCAGAATCTTTCCCACTAGCACCAAATGGTGCTTACCATTATCCTTGCATTAAATTCCTCACTGTCTCCATCCTTGATCATGGCCTTACCACCTCAGTAGCAGCATCTTCACTGCTCTTGATCTGTGCAGATCTCATCCTACTTCTAGTCCCTGCTAAAGCTCAACTGGATTAAACTTCTCAAGCACAAGTTGTTGATGTCACCCCACTGACTCAGAATTCTTCAAAGCTTCCCCTTTGCCATTTTAATGGAGTAATTAATGGAGTAAAGTCTCTTTATTGGCAGCTAAAGAAGTTCAAAATCTGATTCTGTCCATTGTTTCACTACTTTAGTATGAATTCCTAATATCCTAACTTCTTTAGCATTTACTCTTCACCTGCAAATATTCATTGTATTAGTTAAAAACTATTATCATGTGTATTTGGTTGGAATTCTGCTTCCAGTCATAAAGAAGTAGTTAGTAAAAGATGGAAACTTATGGCATAAACAACTATAACACAGAACATAAATGTAAGGCAGTTGTTTTCAGACTTTGACCAACAGGTTGTGCAGGCAGGACTTGATTCCTGAGAGGAAAGGTACATGTGAAGTGTCTCCTGTTTGTCCCAGCTTTCGGCCTAGGTGTAGTTTCCAGCACTGATCCAAGGAAGAAAGGGGAGCTTTGCGAGTGAAGGAGCAGCTATCAGAAGAAACTGGAACTTGAACAGCAGGGCATCAGAGAAGAGCAAAAAGCAGAGGATGGTCCTGCAGGTCCTTGGTGAGGGCTGAGGGCGCAGGAACAGGATGAGACTCCCAAGCACTTTGGGGAGGACAGCTGCTGTGGAAGTAAATGTTAAAAGCAGATGTCCAAGATCATGTCCTGATGCTGAGTGATGCTGGAGCTCTGGTCCATCCAGAGTGGAATAGCCTTGGTCAGCACAGTGGACTTTCAGCTGAGATCCCAGAAAAAACACATTTTGAAAGTAAGGACCAAAGCCAAAACTAAAAGTTATGTCCTAGGACCAGGGAGAAAAAGAGAATACAGACACTATCAAAGCATAACATCAAGCCTGACTCAGGGTTTGTTTGTTTGTTTTTCTAACTCTAATAACCACTTTTCATATTCTCTGGACCCCAGCCTGGTGTTCACCAAGTAAATTCTGACACTGACCAACTAGAGTTAGCATTGATCCCAAAGCTAACAGGTTCAGTCCTTCTAGACTGTCCCTCACTTCAGATGCCAACTGCAAGTCCCAGGAGTTACCTGTACTTGTGACCGACCAGCTATAATCTGGGGGCTCCATACAACCCTCTCCTCAGGTATAATAATTTGGTAGAACAACTCATAGAAATCAGGAAAGCACTTTACTTACTGTACTTCATTTATTGTAGAGGATATAGCTCCGGAACAGTCAGATACTAAAAGTGTATGGTGCAAAGTACATTTTGGGGGAGGTGTACAGAGTTTCCAGGGCTTCTCAGGCGGCTGCTGCTGCTGCTGCTAAGTCACTTCAGTCGTGTCCGACTCTGTGTGACCCCATAGATGGCAGGGGGCTCCCCTGACACCAGGCTCCCCCGTCCCCGGGATTCTCCAGGCAAGAACACTGGAGTGGGTTGCCATTTCCTTCTCCAATGCATGAAGGTGAAAAGAGAAAGTGAAGTTGCTCAGTCGTGTCTGACTCTTAGTGACCCCATGGACCGCAGCACCAGGCTCCTCTGCCCATGGGATTTTCCAGGCAAGAGTACTGGAGTGGGTGCCATTGCCTTCTCCATCTCAGGTGGCACTGGTGGTAAAGAACCCACATGCCATTCAGTTCAGTTCAGTTGGTCAGTCAAGTCCGACTCTTTGCAGCCCCATAGATTGCAGCACGCCAGGCCTCCCTGTCCATCACCAACTCCCAGAGCTTATGCAAACTCATGTGCATTGAGTCGGTGATGCCATCCAACCATCTCATCCTCTGTCGTCCCCTTCTCCTCCTGCCTTCAATCATCCCCAGCATCAGGGTCTTTTTACATGTGTCTGTTCTTCACATCAGGTGGCCAAAGTATTGGAGTTTCAGCTTCAGCATCAGTCCTTCCAGTGAATATTCAGCACTGATTAACTGTAGGATGGACAGGTTGGATCTCCATGCAGCCCAAGGGACTCTCAAAAGTCTTCTCCAACACCACAGTTAAAAAGCATCAATTCTTTGGTGCTCAGCTTTCTTTATACTCCAAGTCTCATATCCATACACTGCTACTTGAAAAACCAAAGCTTTGACTAGACGGACCTTTCTTGGCAAAGTAATGCCTCTGCTTTTTAATATGCTGTCTAGATTGTTCATAACTTTTCTTCTGGAATGCTTTATTCCAAGCATCTTTTAATTTCATGACTGCAGTCATAATCTGCAGGGATTTTGGAGCCCCCCCAAATAAAGTATGTCACAGTTTCCATTGTTTCCCTATATATTTTCAATGAAGTGATGGGACAAGATGCCATGATTTTAGTTTTCTGAATGTTGAGTTTTAAACCAACTTTTTCACTCTCCTCTTTCACTTTCATCAAGAAGCTCTTTAGTTCTCTTTCTGCCGTAAGTGTGGTGTCATCTGCATATCTGAGGTTATTGATATTTCTCCCAGCAATCTTGATTCCAGCTTGTGCTTCCTCCAGCCCAGCGTTTCTCATGATGTACTCTGCATATAAGTTAAATAAGCAGGGTGACAATATACAGCGTTGACATACTCCTTTCCTGATTTGGAACCAGTTTGTTTTTCCATGTCCAGTTCTAAGTGATGCTTCTTGACCAGCATACAGATTTCTCAGGAGGCAGGTCAGGTGGTCTGGTATTCCCATCTCTTGCAGGAGAAATAAGAGATATGGGTTCAATGTCTGGGTCAGAAAGATTCCCTCAAGGAGGAAATGGCAACCCACTCCAATATTCTTGCCTCGGAAATCGATAGAGGAGCTTGGCAGGCTACAGTCATAGAATTGTAAAGAGTCAGACACAACTGAAGTGACTTCCAGTGTAAGCACAGAGTTTCCATGCCCTCTCTGGGTGGGCACCACCCTCCCACCAACACAATGTATTCACCCATCCAGGAGCCCTCTGAACCTCAACATTCATGGGTTTGGAGGGTGCTATGGAGGATTCACTATGTAGGCATGATTGAGTAAATCATTGGCTACTGGTGATTATTAACTCAGTCTCTAGCACCTCTTTATACCCTCTACCCCCAAAATAGGAGGTTGAGGCTAAAGTTCAAGGTTCTGATCAAGGCTTGGTCTTTCTTATAGCCAGTCTCCATCCTGAAGCTGTCTAGGAGCTGGTCAAGGTTGCCTCATTAGGAAAAAGGCTGCCTACAACCCTTATCACTCAGGAAATTCCAAAGTTTTAAGAGCTCTGTGCTAGGGGCCTAGAACAAAAAAGCATATATATATATATATCTCAAATCTAATAAATCATATCAAATAAATCATATCATATAAATCATATCAAATCTTATATATATATATCCTGTTATTCCACACTGAGAGAATCACAGTAAT
>SJYC01034615.1:0-14159 GCA_006408675.1 Madoqua kirkii
TACAGGGGAACAACATACTCACATTCCCTAAAATGAATCAGTAATATGTATAAAAGTATGTAATATATATAAAAAATGTAAAAATATGGTCACTTAAATTCAACTTTATAATAACTATAAACAGACTAAGGATTCCATTTTAAGTGTAAAAATTATCAGATTGTGTAAAATCAAGACCCAAATATACTGTCTACAGAAGTTTCACTTGAAATACAAAGGCCAGATATTTTGAAAATAATTTTTAAAACATTACACAGGCATAAATTATTTTATTGGCCTTCTTTTCATCTGCTTTCTGCAGATACTGTGCATTTTACAGATTGAACGTTTGTGGCAACCTTGCATTGAACAAGTCTGTTAGTGTTGTTTTTCCAACAGAATTTATATACTTCATGTATTTGTGTTACATTTTGTTGATTTCTGTAATACTTTAAATTTTTTCATTATTATTATTTTTGTTTTGGTGATCTGTGTTCTGTGATTTTTTGTGTTACTGTTGCAAAAAGATTATGATTCTCTAAAAACTCAGATGATAGCATATTTTGGCAATAAAGTATTTTTAATTTAGAAACGTGCAATTTTTAGACATACTACTGTGGCACGCTTAATACTCTACAGTATTGTATGAACATAATGTTTACATGCACTTTGAAACCAAATAAATTTGTGTCACTCACTTTGTTGTGATATTTGCTTTATTGTACTGCGCTGGATAAAATTCATAACATCTTTCAGATTTCCTGTATGCAGGGTTTTAAAAAGTAATGAAATCTAAATTGACTTTTTAAAAATTTATATTTGGAGCTGTCCTACTCTCTGTAAAATATTCTTCCTGCTTCAAAATTGCAAAACTATTCCCTTATAACAAGGATAATGCAGCTGTTGGACTTTTCATATATTACTAGTGGGAGTGTATAGTGATATAATCATTCTGGAGAAAATTTTGATAGTTTTTTATAAACTTAATTGTATGTCTACCATATGACCCGGCATTCGAGTGCTAGATATTTACCCGAGAATGGAAACATTTGTCTAAAAAGAGATTTGTGCCAGAATGGAATAAATAGCCCCAAGATGAAAAGAACCAAAATGCCTGTGATGATAAGCATAGTGTGGTAGGACCATAGAATGGAGTATTGCTCATCAATAATATGCATGTGTATGTATATACATCTATATAGTTATATACATGTGTATATATATATATATATATACACACACATGCATATGTGTGCATACATATATGTATATACACACACTTCTGAAATATAACAGCAGAATGGATGAATCTCAAAAGATCTTTTTACTGAGCAAAGGACCCTGGACAGAGTCTGTGCATCTGTTCATATAAAGTTCAAGAACAAGTTAAACTGCTCTCTGCTGACAGGAATCAGATAGTGGCTGAAGCATGAATAAAAAGAACGTGAGTGTACTTTTAGATGTGATAGAAATGTTCTGTGTCTTTACTCAAGTGTGATTGCCTGTTTGTATGTATTTAGCAACTTATTGGGTCATATACTTAAATCTGTGCATTTTATCTCATATTTTGAAAAAGATAGCTACCTTAAAAAAGTCAAATCTTATATTTTGAAAAAGATACCTACTTTAAGAAAGTCAGTTTGACCTGGAAAAACAAGGAAATGAGAAAAATACATTTGACCTCTACTGTTTCTGACTTTTAAAATTCTTCTAATTTATTCCCTCTCATTTAAATCCTGGAGAAGGAAATGGCACCCCACTCCAGTATTCTTGCCTGGAGAAGCCCACGGACAGAGGAGCCTGGTGGGCTACAGTCCACGGGGTCGCAAAGAGTCAGACACGACTGAGCAACTTCACTTTAAATCCTACCAGTCTTCCAAGCCCATTTCAGATGGTTTTTCCAGGAATTACACTAGATATAGATAGGTGTGTTTGTTTAGCAACTATCAGAAATTATTGTGCCTCATAGCTATTTGTATAAATGATGTTTCAGCAAACATAAATGTACACTGCTTAAGGCAAATAATTCATCTGTTCATTCAAGAAAAAAATAATGAAAGCAGACACTGGGCTGTGTGTTTTTGAATCTAAGAAGAAAAGACACTGGCTTGGGATTCCAGTCTCCTTTTATTTTACATGAATTTGTTCACTGACCAAATACATTAATAGCATTTATTCCTTCCTTCATTAACTGCATTCTTTATAAGTATTTTGTAAAACATTTATTTTATAAAAATAAAAGTATTCCCTAGCATACTCAATCAAATATTCCCAGGCATTAAGAATTATAATGATGTCCAATAAATATGGCTCATGACTTCAAGGATATCACAGTTGTTGTTCAAGTCAAACAACTGAATAAGGAATTTAAAAATTTAGACATGTGCCAAATGCTTGTGCTAGGTCACTTCAGTCATGTCCAACTCTTTGAGACCCTATGGACTGTAGACTGCCAGGCTCCTCTGTCCATGGGATTCTCTAGGTAAGAATACTGGAGTGGGTTGCCGTGCCTTCCTCCAAGGGATCTTTCTGACCCAGGGATTGAACTCACATCTCTTATGACTCGGTGGCTCCTTTACCACTAGCGCCACCTGGAAAGCCCAAATAAAACCCTATATAAGAAGCAGACTGGGGAAATGCCCTGGGGAAGAGGACTTTCAAATGGAGACTTGTAGAGAGACTATTAGGGTAAACCTTACAACTTTACAAGATTGCTGAGATTCCACTGTTTGTGACCTACAGAAATGGCAATTGGCTATGACTCAAACTAGTATTTACAAGAGCAGTGTTTCTGGCAAGTGGACGTGTGGAAAGGCCCCCAAAGAAAGCAAAAGCATGCTGCATTCAAGGAACTGAGCAATTTAGTTGAGTTCTACTATGACTGAACCCCCCGGGTGAGAGTTGAAACTGCAGCACGAACTCAAATGATAGAGTCAGACAGCCATTATTTCAGAATGTCAATGAGAAGAAACGCACGTCAGAGAGAGAGAGGGGGAGAAGCACAAAGCCCACAGGAAGTGATGATCACAATCAGAGCTGCATTTGGCCATCACTTGTCCTAAGCTTGATGTTCTGGAGAGTCCATTACACCTGTGTAGACAAGGCTCTGTGAACAGGAGTCACAAGTCCTTTTTCACCTGGTGCCTGTTCCAGTTCCTACTGTAGACCTGTTTGTGAACTGGTGCTTTTGCCGTGATGGACATGCTATAGGAAGCTGTGATGCACTAGACAAATACAAGAATTCTGTGCAAATGTCTAGAGTCTACACCTAAGCTTATCATTCTACAGGAGATGGTAACTCATTCTAAGTGCATATACTGTGTTAGAATCTTTGCAAGAAAATAGCCTAACAATTGTGCACAATCTACCAAAAGGAATTTTTAAACTTTTTATGAAAACAGTAAATTATTCTGAAATGCTTTCTAGTTATGTTGTTGTTCAATGGCTAGGTCCTGTCCAACTCTTTGTGACCCCATGGTATTTAATAATATTGAATCATTGTGGATCTATAAATTTTCATGTATTCTTTGTAAACTAGATAAAAATGTGACTTCTTTTTATTACACAGGGCTTCAACTTAAAAGTTTTAAATTCTATACCTCTTTTCACATCTTAGCAGTCAACAGGTCTAATTGTCAGGAAATCTATTCATATAGCACAGTGTAAATTTGTAATTCACTAATTTGTCACTTCCTCCCATCAGCAAGTAGCCGTCATTTATGGAGAGATTTCGAGCTGAGTGCACAGAGCCAGAGGGCTTAAGTGACTTCAAGACGTTGACTGTAATGTTTTTAGGGCCTTGACGAAGATGAGGGATGTCAGGTTTTTTCGATTTAGTGAGTTTCCCACTGAATACAGCAATTCAGCCTAGCATAGCGAGATAGGAAATAAGAGCTTTCCGATAATGGATTCTGTTTGTTTGTTGGTTGTTAGTAATTTGACTTGACTCCTTCTGAACCACTCTAGAACAGCCGATGAACTCAGCATATACCATGGCCATCAAGCTCTGTAAAATCCCTGATGTTCAGAGAAACTTTCCTTAATGCATGTTTATTTCTCTTCCTTTTTGCTCTTGTTCTTGACTTCTGCCTGCAGCGATTATATTCTTTGTTATCTGTGAGAGGTTTGTTGAACTAAGCTCATGTGTCAATATGAACACTTATACACATACATACAAGATCGTTTCAGGAAATATGTGTGATTCTCATTTGATGAAAAAGATAATAATGCCAATTTCACCTACTTTATAAAACGTGGAAATTTATTGTAACTTGTGGATATAGACATTCAGAATACATCTGTTCTGTTAACTAGCAAATTTTTAAAAAAGATGAATACAGTAACTTTTTTTAAAAGAAAAAAATTAATAATAAAAGTAAACAACATTCTCTGGAAAAATGGTTTTGAGAAGATGACTTTTAGCTACTTTAAAGATTATAAATATCTGTGTGGCAGAAATCACGAAGTGAGTAAGAAGCAACCAGGGTATTTTTGTCATTTAAAATATAAAGCATTAAATTTATGAGTATTTGGATTTTCAGTTCAATAGGATTATCAGAAAAATGTTTAAAACCATTTTGATTAGTGTACCATTTAAAATGTACTTGTGGAGACACACGTTAATCGGAACACTGCTTTCTGTATTGCCAGTCCTTAGATTCATTGTAACTGGTTGTGTGACTCACTGTTAGAATCGGTAACACTATTTAAACTATTGCCAGATTTCATAAAATCTGAGATATTTTACCGTTAAGGCACACTGTGGTTTTATATTACAACTAGGAGAGAAAGGAAACAAGAGAAGAAAGGAAAAAAAGGGAGAAAGAAAAAAAAAAAAACCAGAGGCGTGAAGGAAGGGAAAAGGAAGGAGGGAGAGAGAAGAGAGGGAGAGGAAAAGAGAGAGAAATAAAATTAAGATGTGAACTGGGACACAAAGCTTTTTTTTTTCTTTTAACTGAAAATTTTGTTTTATTCCTATCAGAAAACCTCTTTTAGAGTCGTTATGAATGCAGACTTTTTTATTTTAATCATATATTATTAAAAATTCTTAAAACTGAAAATACAAATTCAGTAAGTTGGAGACGTAGTCCCGAAGCTTGTCCCGAGCCTCTCACTTCTGATGCTGTGTCATCGGCGTCTGGGTTACCCATGCACTGCCGTCCTCAGTGACCCTGAATGTGAGGTGCAGAACCTGCTGGAGAAGGGATGCCCGGCTGCCTCTCCGATTGTCTTTCCAGCTGCTGTGACACATTCTATAAGTTTGGTTTACTTGATCCCACCAGAATATGTCACTGGAAGGTTTTCAGATAAGATTCAGAAAAAACAAACAAACAAACAAACCACTTTTATTTTGTTTCGAAGTGCAGCCGATTAACAATATTGTGATAGTTTTGGGTGGACAAGCAAAAGGACTCAAACTCCTATCCCATCCAGGCTGCCACGTAGCATTGAACAGTTTCCTGTGCTATACAATAGGTCCTTGTTGGCAGAATTCACATTTTGTCTTCAAAGTCCTTCAAGAGTTTTTTGAATGAAACACAGCAGGGCCAGGTTCCCACCTGTGTGGGGCTTGAGAGCTGTGCCAGGACCACCATCTGGCCAAAAGTGATTGTGAAAATCTACTGGCTGGAAAATGCATTCTGGTTTCAGAGATGTTAAAATGTAAAAAATGCACATCTCAGAATTGTTATCATGCAATACTTTTATCATTCACTTCTTTTTTGTCATCTTACTGAGTGTGTATAGTAAAATTCAAAGGCATAAGTTGTTTCTCTTATGGGACTCTGCTTTAAAGCTCATCTGTGTAGGGCAGGTTGAAGGCTTTTCTGTCTGTAGGCTTCTAAGATTCATGGATCTGTCGGAGCAAAATTATCTCTTGAGATGGAGAGCTAGTGGGTTCCTTGGTGGTGACAGCATGATGGATGTTTGGATTAACCTCTGTGTTGACTGGAACAGAGAATCCAGAACACAAAGAACCTTCAACAGATGCTCAGAGGACCCAAATGGATTTGTGCAGTGGCCCTGGTCCATGCTGGTATGGAATTTTTCTCTGGCAGCACTCAGCAGAAAGGATAGAAGCAGAGATGTGGGGTTAATCAGAGGCACAGATTTTAGGGAGCAAGCGTCGAAGGAAAGTCTCCTAAGGCCCACCCCTGCTTTTATTTAGTTGAGTGTTTGGTACAACCACTGCAAAGGGTGGCATTGCAAACAGAATTAAGGAAAGAGCAGAGAACTAAAACCCCATATTGGCTACATTTCTGCATAAGGTACACATGAATTAAAACTGAAAATATATATGTAAATACTGATTTTAAAAACCTGGATTCATCTTGCTTGTTTTGTTGGTCTTTGGCTGCAGAAAGTTGGGATGAAATTATTCAGAGCCCTTTTAAAGCTAAAATGATTTATTTTTTAACTAAATGAAAGAAGAACCTGCTGAGGTACAGCTTTCACAGTTCTGTTATTACATGTAACAAAGATTGTTAACTCAGTAGCTCCCATAACTAAACACGAAATGAGTGTGTCACCACTGAAAGAGAGAAAAAAAAAAGAAAAGTTTGCAAACCTCAGAACCACAGTAGTAACCATTTCAATGACTGAAACCATGACTGTGTGTGCCGTTTATCTCCGGGGTAAGCATGTAGGAAATGTATGAGAGCTGTCTAGATTGACTTCTGGTGCATTTAGATTGATCTCATTGATTCCTAAGCCCTGAGTAGAATAATCATTCAATACAGGCAAAGCTTTCTGCCATTCAGATTGTGATTTTTTTCCATCAAAAACACATAACCTTGAGCTGAATGATGAATGTCTTGCATTAACACTACCTCTAAGTATAATTTATTATAGAATGATTTTAAGTGAACTGGGAAGGATTAATCATAACAAGGATGAGGAATACATTTCTCCTTATGCCTTTTCTCTGTATTTACAAATACCAGTTGTTGTCTGTCCCTATTATGGGAAGCAGAGTTCTTTTGGTTGATATGTGGCTTCCTTTTTCATTGAATGTATAGTCCTATTATGTAGCATGTGGGAGAGCTTTGGTACCCTTTAATAACAGCTTCCCAGGGTTCAGCAGGTAAATAATCTGCCTGACATAGGAGATGCTGGTTCAGTCCCTGGGTTGGGAAAATCCCCTGGAGGAGGAAATGGCAATCTGCTCCAGTATTCTTGCCTGAAAAATCCCACGGACAGACAATCCTGAAGGGCTACAGTCCATGGGGTTGTAAAGAGTCAGATGCAACTGAACGCAATAATGAAAGATCCAGGAAGTGATAGTTACTAATGCACTGAATATAAGAATCTCAATGTTACTGCTTTTTAAATACGTTATACAGTGAAAAGTGAAGGTCACTCAGTAGTGTCTGACCCTATGGAATTGCCAGGCCAGAATACTGGAGCGGGTAGCCTTTCCCTTTTTCAGGGCATCTTCCCAACCCAGTAATTGAACCCAGGTCTCCTGCATTGCAGGCAGAATCTTTACCAGCTGAGCCACAAGGGAAGCTCAAGAATACTGGAGTGGGTAGACTATTTTTTTTGTAGGGGATCTTCCCAACCCAGGAATCAAACCATGGCCTCCTGCATTGCAGACAGTTTCTTTACCAGCTGAGCTATCAGGGAAGCCCAGGTTTGGCAGTACCTATCATGAAAAAATAAAAGTTCTTTTACTAGTGAAAAACTAAAAGGATTACTACTAAAGTAGAAGACAAAAATGTCTAATGCCAAATCTATTTATTTAAAATTGTTTGAGAAGGGCTATCAAAACGATTTTTTTTTTTTTGTACTGCATCTTGTGGCTTATGAGGTTTTTTTCTCAACCAAGGATCAAACCCATGCCCTCTGCAGTGGAAGCACAGAGTCCTAATCACTGGACCTGCAGGAAATTTCCCAAAACTATTTTTTTTAAGAATATAAAATGATACAATTTGGATGCTGAGAAATGTCCAGGTTTATTTTGATGATATCTCTAAGTAATCCAAAATAATCAACTGGTAAATGATTTGAACTTATAACTTTTCAACAGATTAGCAAGATAATATACAAAAACCGGTGCTTTCCTGAGATAAGTTTCCAGTTGTAAATATCAATAATACATGAACAGGCTGAAATATACCTTACCCATTATTTGAGAGGTAAATCTAAGCGCTTAGTAGTCAAAGTTATGGGTTCTGGAGCCAAGATGGTATGATAATAAATATCAAATCTTGTCACTCATTGACTGTGGGATATGAAGTCACTTAATGTGACAAATTATTTCTACCTTGGCTCCCTGTCTATGGAATGGAAATAATAACAGTGCCAGCCCTGTAGAGCCATGATAAAAGTTAGATTAGTTGGAGAAGGCAATGGCGCCCCACTCCAGTGTTCTTGCCTGGAGAATCCCAGGGATGGGGGAGCCTGGTGGGCTTCCATCTATGGGGTCGCACAGAGTCAGACATGATGGAAGCAACTTAGCACCAGCAGCAGAGTATTCTGTAAAGCATTTAAACTTAGCACCAGCAGCAGAGTATTCTGTAAAGCATTTAAACAGTGCCTACAATGCACTGTATTGAACTGCGAGGAGATCAAACCAGTCAGTCCTAAAGGAAATCAACTCTGAATATTCATTGGAAGGACAGATGCTGAAGCCTCAACTCTTTGGCCACCTGATGCAAAGAGCCAACTCACTGGGAAGGATCCTGATGTTGGGATAGACTGAAGGCAAAAGGAGGAGAAAGTAACAGAGGATGAGATGGTTGGATAGCATTACTGACTCAGTGGACATGAGTTTGAGCAAACTCCAGGAAATAGTGAAGGGCAGGCAAGCCTGGTGTGCTGCAGTCCACAGGGTCACAAAGAGTCAGATATGTCTGAGCAACTGAACACACACTCTATAAACATTACTTGTACTGACAGTAGAAAAATTTAATGTACAACATAAATAAATATTTGGATAAAGAATTGGCATAATACTGAGTAGGAAGACTTAGCATTCAACACTGTCAGCCCTTGCCAAATAAATCTAGAGTTTCATCCTAATCTGAACCCAATTTCAACAGAAGTTTTTACAATGGAAGTGATGTCCTGTAGTCATATAGGGCACAAGTACCATAATCAAACAGCGTGGATCCCTTCTTTAAATCTGATGAGGAAGTGTACGTCCATCATGTAATTAAGTTTGATGATCAATGTCAATAAAGCCTTTGACCTAGTGCCTGGCCCATGGGAGGCAATTCACAAGTAATCATTGGCTATTAGTAATAATGGAGCAGGGGAGGGATGTTTCACTAAAGAAATAATAGTACAAGAGTAGAAAAGGGATTTTTTTTTTTTTTATCATGGGAAGGAGGAAGAGAGGGGATGATTTAGGGGATTATTCTAAACAGGAAGTTATGTTCTCTTTCTACAGCAGTTAGAACAACGTGGCAGGGGCTCAAAAATGAGCAGGAAAACAAAGATTAAGACAAAGTATCTAAATAGATGACAACGAAAGAACGCAGTAACACCTACAGGTCTGCTCTTTATCAGTCCTCCTTTGCCCATTTTACATCTAAATTCACCCACAGCTCTCAAAGATAGTGATGATGTTGCCCCCAAATTACAGAGGCAGGAGCAGGTTAAGTGACTTGGCCAAAGTCTAGTGACTGTCCGTGCCGAGTTTGATCTGGGCAGCTGGATCCAGAGTCCACACTCTTTTCATCCCCTAGGAGATTTTACTGTTTGGTAGAGTTGAAAATTTAGATCGTGAGGGAATATTTAAAGAGTTCAATAAATTGTGCTGGGATAACGAACCAACGAGAAATCTTTAAGATATTATTCTAGACAGGGAGTTGTGTATACACTTCATGCTTATGTGTGCGTAGTTGCTCATTGTGTCCAGCTTTTTGTGATCCTATTGACTGTATCCCACCAGCCTCCTCTGTCCATGGGGATTTTCCAGGCAAGAATACTAGAGTGAGTTGAAATGCCCTCCTCCAGGGGATCTTCCCAACCTAGGAATTGAACCCAGGTCTCCCACAGTGCAGGTGGATTCTTTACCATTTGAGCCACCGTACTTTACTTTCTAGGAAAATAAGCTCCAAATCGATGAAAGATTTCAGCAAGCTAAGTAAACCTAAATAAACTTGGAAGGAGTAATCATGGGGAGGACTTTCCAAAGGGTAGCACGGTACAAAGCTGAACCCAAATGAGTCTGTTGATTCCTCTTCACTGAGAAATGGATGAGTCAGTGGCCTCCTCAGCATCAATTTGCAAGAGTCGATAAGCTTGGATAAAGGGACTTTAGAGGAAGATATCTATGCAACCATCCCTAAGAAATGACAGCTGAAGCACAGATTAACAGCAGGACAAAACTGCCTACCCTGGGTGGCCTCTGTATGAAGAGAAAACCCAGGGAGACTCTAATTCCATCCAGTTCATTTCATCTCATTAATAAGAGCACCTGCTGTGTGCACTATGTTGCAAATACCATGTGGGAAAAAAAAATCAGTGCTTTCTCTGCCCTCATGGAACCAGTTTACAGTCAACTGAGAGAGACTAAAAATACCATATAAGAAATTATCAGACAGTATGTTAAGTGAAATGATAGATGTTGAGGGTATTGTCAGATAAGTGTGCATGCTCAGTTGTGTCTGACTCTTTGCGACTTCATGGACTGTAGCCCACCAGGCTCCTCTGTTCATGTTATCCCAGCAAGAATACTGGAGGAAGTTGCTGTTTCCTTCTCCAGGGGAATCTTCCTGATCCGGGGATCAAACCCTTGTCTCCTACATCTCGTGCACTGGCAGGCAGATTCTTAACCAGTGAGCCACCTGGGAAGTCCACTGCTGGATAATCAGTTCAGTTCAGTTCAGTTCAGTTCAGTCACTCAGTCGTGTCCGACTCTTTGCGACCCCATGAATCGCAGCACTCCAGGCCTCCCTGTCCATCACCATCTCCTGGAGTTCACTCAGACACATCCATGGAGTCCGTGATGCCATCCAGCCATCTCATCCTCGGTCTTCCCCTTCTCCTCCTACCCCCAATCCCTCCCAGCATCAAAGTCTTTAACGAGTCAACTCTTCGCATGAGGTGGCCAAAGTACTGGAGTTTCAGCTTTAGCATCATTCCTTCCAAAGAAATCCCAGGGTTGATCTCCTTCAGAATGGACTGGTTGGATCTCCTTGCAGTCCAAGGATCTCTCAAGAGTCTTCTCCGACACCACAGTTCAAAAGCATCGATTTTCCTGTCGGATAATATGGGCCCTTAATCCAGATTTGGCTCTTAATCCAGATTTATCACTTATACAAGGTTTCCCAGAGAAAACAATATCCAGAAAACATGTAAATTTTTGTTTGTAAACACTATTATGTTTTATTCAGATGATGAAGACAAAAACCTGACTTTTTATGGTTTTTTTCCATGTCCAACTCTTTGTGACCTTATGGACTGTAGCCCACTAGGCTCCTCTGTCCATGGAATTCTCCAGGCAATAATAATGGAGTTGGTTGCCATGCCCTTCTCCAGGGTATCTTCCTGACCCCGGAATCAAACCTGCGTCTCTTAGCATCTATTTCATTGGCAGGCAAGTTCTTAACCACTTGGGCCACCTGGGAAGCCCTTTTAAGGAAATAGGCAAATAAACAACTAGATATATAGGCTCAGAATTAGGAACAAGATTAACTGGATGTACAGAGCCGAGGCAGCAGCTAGTGATGGAAACCATACGAGAAGAGATTGTCAAGGGGCAGAGTGTCATGTTCACACAGGTGCTGATTCTGAGGCCTACCAACCTGGGACAGACAGAGAAACCCAGAAAGTAAAGTGGGAAAGGGGGGAAAGGCACATAGAAAAACATCAGGAGAGCGAGGGCTCTTGGAAACCAGCAGAAGAGGATTTCAGACCCACAGGAGAGGTGAAGTATGATCATCCCAGTTCAGTTCTGTTCAGTCCCTCAGTCATGTCCGACTCTTTGTGACCCCACGAACACAGCACTCCCTGTCCATCACCAACTCCCAGAGTTTACTCAAACTCATGTCCATCGAGTCCATGATGCCATCCAACCATCTCATCCTCTGTCCTTCCCTTCTCCTCCCCACCTTCAATCTTTCCCAGCATCAGGGTCTTTTCCATTGAGTCAGCTCTTCACATCAGGTGACCAAAGTATTGGAGTTTCAGCTTCAACATCAGTGTGTCCAATGAATATTCAGGGCTGAGTTCCTTTAGAATGTATTGATTGGATCTCCTTGCTGTCCAAGGGACTCTCCAGAGTTTTCTCCAACACCACAGTTCAAAAGCATCAGTTCTTTGGTGCTCAGCTTTCTTTATAGTCCAGCTCTCACATCCATACATGACTACTGGAAGAACCATAGCTTTGACCAGATGGATCTTTGCTGGCAAAGTAATGTCTCTGCTTTTTAATATGCTGTCTAGATTGGTCATAACTTTTTGTTGAAGGAGCAAGCATCTTTTAATTTCATGGCTGCAGTCACCATCTGCAGACAAGCGGAAAGTTGGTGCAAGGGTTCTGTCCACAGAGTTTCATGTGGAAGCCAGACTCCAGAGGGCAGAGTGATGGGCCAGGAGGGCCACGTCCCCAGGGACCTAGAAGTACTGTAGGGAGAGCTGAGGTTGGATTCCCTGCAGCCTGGGTTCTCAGGAGCAGCAAACTCTACAGTTGGGCTATTTTTTCAGCAGAAATCATGTAGTTAGAACTCAGACATGGAGAAGACAGACAGCCTAATTGGATGTTTTGTCAGACTTGTAATGAAAGGAAAATGGACAAAGGCCTTGAGGAAGGCTGGCTGAGGGTTTTTATAGCTTGGAGGTCAGTTAAGGGACAACAGGAGTGAAGAGCACTGGAGGTACTAGACCGGCAGAAGTAGTAAGGATGTGATCCCGGGTTGAGTCGCCTATGAGGACAGAAATGATTTTTCCAGACACGATGGATGGAGGTGCTGGCAGGATAGCAGGCTGAAGTGGAACAGGAGAAAAGGAGAAGGCTTTTTTTACGAGGATCCTTGAACTTTGTGATCAGGACAGACACTGCTTTGACATCCATGAGGTGAGGCAGATCAGCAGAGAAGGTCAGTTCTAAGGAAAAGAGCGCCCAGGTGTGCCCGGGCACCCAAGAGACCCCAAGCATCAACAGCTGTGTGAGGATTGAGAGCCAGCACCTTGGACCAGGAGGCACCTTTTAGTCGAAGCATTTGGCTGCAACAGGAATTCAGCCAGTGTTATCCTTGGACACTCTCAGGAAGCCTGGGTCTGTAGGCTCGTTCCCCTGGTGTTCAGGACATATAAGATTGGGAGGAAGACTCTTACTCTAGCAGATAGGAACAAAAAGACTAAGTGAACAAATAAATATGTTGTTAAATATTGAATAAACAAGACTGAGTTTCAAGAAGTGGAAAGGCAAAAATTTTCATACATCTCAACCATGAACTGAAGATCATTTGAAAATACATGTCAGAAGTTTTAAGGTAACATATGAGTAGTCCCACTGCTGGAAACTTATTCTGAGAAAAATGTTCCCCAAAAGAGCGTAGTGCCTCATATTTAACAGTTTGTGTTTCAGGGTCTGTTTCAGTACCATGATTGAGGGAGAGCTGTAGAAAAATTACCTTCTTGGATGCAGATCTAAGCTTTGCCACCTCCTGTTCATGATGACCTTGGGCCATTCCTTGTCTCTCTAATTCTCTTTTCATCATCTGTAAAATGGGTGCATTAGTATTGACTACTTAGAAAGTTTTGAGGGAAACGATGACACTATAATAGTCTTAACACAGAACACAGAAGCTGGGACCTCACATGGTAATGTTTAGTTTATTTTAATTGTGCTAGAAAGGAATAAAAAGCAGAGGGAGAGGAGAGACCAGAGAAAAAGAAAAAGAAGAGATGGGAAGAGAAAGAAATCATTTACAGCCTGCTGGTGAAATAAAATACAGTGTATTGCAAAAATTAATACTATATTACATATTTATACATATTGACAAGAATAGTTGTGAAAACTAAATAGTATGATCCCATTTAAAAAAACTGACTGTGCTTATTTTCTGTAAAATAATGTTTATGATTTTTGTAAAATAGTAAGTTTAGAAACAGATGAAGTTTTTATTATATTTTCATAGGTGATATGATTATTATTTTCTTATTATTTAATAAGTTTAGAAACAAATAATAAATTTAGAAACAGATGAAGTTTTATTACTTTCATAGGT